>CM076569.1:508587898-508815921 GCA_034641835.2 Pinus albicaulis
CGATACGATGATTTAATATGGAAGGCCATATGATGAGGAAGTCTCTTCTTAAAATTCTTCATATCAAAGGTAATCAGAAGAGAATTTTTCGGATCTATAGCTCCAATGGCAGTGAGCAAAGCACGGCGCTGAGCCGGACAAGACTGGAGTACCTCTAAAGCTGACATAGCACAAGGACTCTGCGCCAGATCTTCTACAATCGAGTAGTTCTGGGCAGCCCTCATGTTCAGATTAATCGTTGACCGCTTAGAGGATGCCTTCGGTATCCGAGGCATAGACTCGACAGTTGGCTTTGTGATATGAAGCGGCTCAGTAGCATCAGGAACTTCCTTAGCTTTCGAAGATTCCTCTCCGCCATAATCACGGGATCTCGTAGCGACATCCACGTGAGCACTCATCATAAAGATAATCGATGGAATTTCCCCTTCCTGAGGACCTCCAGAGGAAGCCCCAGGATTTTGATTCGCGCCAGCAATTAATTGCTGCCCTTGGGGAAAAGGGTTTGTTAGCACAGCCTGGGAACTAGAAGAACCTTGCTGAGATAACAGGCGCTGAGCATCCTGAATTTTTGGGCAAAGATGCTTGAGATGGTCTCCAGCACAAAGCTTGCACGGAAACTTAACTTTCTTTTTCTCCTTTTGCCCTTCGCCAACACGCTCGTTGGTCTTATTTTCATTGCCCTTCCCATTCTTGCCCTTCTTCTTGTTATTACGTCCCTTATTCTTCCCATCGGACTGTTGATTTCCTTTGGGTTCGGGTCTTGGGCGGCTAATGGACAAGCCAGGAAGGTGAAGAAATCGTGACACGGCTGACAGGAAAAACTGATTGTAAAGACAAGCGCTCGATTGAGAAAACGGTGCGCGCCTCTGTTGGCCAGATCCGTGATCAGTCACCATGCGGACCAGGTTTAGGTTTCGATAGATCCAATTTGGAGCGAGGAGCATTAGGCAAATACTTGTAAAGCATGCCGGACTGAGAATAGATCAACTCTAACTGCTGGGCCCTAAAGATGGCCTGCTCCTCGGAATATACCCCTGACATGGATACATCTTTTGAAATATCTGACTGAAGTGACTTCAAAAACCACTCGAGAAGGAACTCACCTGGAATATGGGCTTTGATACGCCTCTTCCTTCTCCTCCATTCCTGAATATGATCAGAAATGTGAGTTGCCTCATCCTGCTTAAAATTAGCCAGGAGTTCGGTCCCAGCCTCATATCTGACGGGCAAGTGGAAATGGTTAAGAAAAGTGACAGCCAGTTCTCCAAATGTGGCGAAACTGCCCCCAGTAAGCTCTATATACCACTTCGCGGCGTTTCCGGTTAAGGTGCGCTGAAATAATCTCAATCTAATCGAATCGTCGATCAGAGAGTTGGATGAACACCATAAGTGGAATGTGGTGACATGGTCTGCCGGATCTTCACCATTCTTACCTTCAAACTTAGGAATGTCTGAAGGAAGTTTGGTTGGAACTGGAGGCCAACCCGGACTATACCGAATCGGGTCATTAGTTAACTTCGCCAAGTCTGGCAAGTTTAACGTTGCCAGAAATGGTAATCGCGGCGAAGCCTGAGAATTCCATCCTTGATGGGATGGATTTCCCACATTCTGAAAAGAATAGCCTGGATTTGATGAGGCACCAGGCTGCCAGAAAGGACCCGTAGTAAACGGAGAAGAACCTCCTCCCCACGCCGAGTTACCAAGACCCAGACTAGTTCCCCCCGCTGAAGTATTGACTGAAGATGTAAGCCCCTGGTAGGGGTTCCATGCATTAGATAGAGGAGAAAGAGACTGATAAGCACTCGATGCAAGGAAAGAAGCATTCCCTGGATGACTCGCGATGAACTGATTCCCTGCCCCCGACGTTGCAAACATAGGATTCCACCCCATAAAAGCGGTCGAACTTGGCCCCTGAGCCCAAGGATTGAAACTTTGGGTCTGGGACGTAAAAGGAAACGACCCTAAAGAAGGATTGGGACTAGGAATATGCCCAGTCCCAAAGGGGAAACCCTGAAAAGAAGCTGATCCACTAGCCATGTTGGACATGGGCATAGATCCAGCTGCACCGGCGGTAAAGGAAAAAGAGGGATTTCCAGCAATGGACATCCCTGAAACAAAGGGACCAGATTGAGAAGCATATGCTTGGGTGAACCCAGAGCCAAACATAGCAGTGCTAGAAGCACTCGAAGGTAGAGCAAGAGTGCCCCCTGCCTCGACAGAAGCAGGGGTCTGAATGCCCGCAGCACTCACGGTAGAAGCCGCGTTCCCAGTCGTGGCCATCGAAAGATAAGAAAGATAAGGAAGATCCGGCGGTCTCTCAGACTCCGGTCCGATGTACTCTATAACAAACGGATGATCAAGAGGAAGAGGAGATGGACCTGTAGCTGCAGGCTCAGGTATATCTTCTATCTGAAAATCTTCCTTCTGAGGAAATAATACCCTCGAGGTGAGCGAAACGCTCCTCTCGGAACCGACACCGGAATCAGCAACGAAACCTTCAGACCTTAGTGGAGGATCTCTCTCCACAGCGTCAGACTCTACAGGGTGAAAACCACCTGCTAGATCGCTCCTACGCCTTCTCGAAGAAATGCGCACTCTGGAATAACCTTTAGGACTCTCCTCGCCGATCTGGCGCTTGATCAGCCACTTTTACAAATTTATTATATTAGACTCAAGAAAAGAGTGAAAAGCTAGGCAAGCTAGGAGCAAAACACTCACTAAAATCAAAACCACCAAATTGCAAGCAAACGGCCCTCCAAGGTGTTCCGCTCCGAGGTGATGAGGACAGACCACAAATACGGGAAAGCGAGAAGTATGGGACCTTCCGGCGATGCACGGGATGATTGGGCGAACAACGTGAAGGTATCGAAACGATTACGCCGACCCCTAACAACAGCCTTTTTGCCGGCTCAAGCAACCCAAGCTTCGCAAGGGCACCCCCGGAAATATATGTTGGAAGTGATCGTCTGCCTCGGGTACACGGGTATTCCCCGCAGGTCACGTGGAACCTAGGAACGACAGCTATGGACACCAATCCATGTCGGTGGGCGAACGGTCTTGAGGTTAGATTCGGCTAATCGGAGGGGGGGTATCCCTCTTCTTAACCTTCACTTCCCCTCGCGCTTGACTCTCGGATGAGAGCTTTCCCAGTCCACCTCACGGAGTTGGATTTCGCTCAATTAGTAAACTTCTATGTCTGTTTGAGCGGCCTTGGAGAGTTAACTCTCCTCTCTCCTATTCCAAGGCCCTACAACCTAGCTAGTTGGTGATTGACACTAAATAAAACTTGCTAGTTTATTTTAGATTTAATCGCTTATTTTAAGGGCTGTTGTATTAAGTCACAAGGATATGGAGTTGAAACCAATGATGTTCTGACGCAAAAGAAATTAATAAAAACCTGACTACATGCACATGCAGTTCTTAGTCTTTAGATGAAGAGCAATTTCTATGTAAGTTCTACGAGGCTAAAAATGTATTTTTCTTTTCGAATTACAAACTCACACGCACAAAAATTAAGAAGCTAACTAAATGATTCAATGCACCTAATGCAAATGACCACTAACATGTAAATTCTAAGATGCAGAAAGTCCCTTGAAACAAAGTGAAATTTCCCAAAAGGCTCCTTCAGTTTCAACTAATCTTTTGATATCCAGAAAGCTAATTCTTGCAAACAAGAACTCTTAATATAAGACACCAAAATACTCAACAAGAAAAAGAAGAAATCAAAAGACAACCTCCCTTCACAATCAAGCAGGAAACTAGAAGCAAGAAAATTCACTAAAGTCCCAAAAGATGAAGCCAAACGAAAATGAAAGAGGCAACAACAAAAACAAAAACAAGCAACAATGTTTTTTGAGTTTTTGATATGCAAAAACAAAAAGCAAAACAAATGTTTTTGGGCTTTTCAGTTTTATAAAACAAGAGGTTCAAGAAAACCAAGAACAACTATCTCAATCCAAGCCAAAATGAGACCGAATTTGAAGCATAAACTCCAACTATGCCCCCAAACCTTATAAAACTAATAATAGCAAGATCAATAAGGGCAACGGAAGACTAAAAACTCAATCAAACAGCCAAGATAAATAGTGCAAATTCGTTGCAATACAAAACTCCAAAGAAACAAGAAAAGATCTTCGAAAAATGCAACAAAACCCTAGCTTATGAAACTCAAGAAAACCAATCGAAAACAAAGCAAAGAACGCAATGCAAAGCACAACACAAAAATAGGAGCGAGTCAATGAGCAAAAGCTCTCTGTTCTGGTAAAGCAGAACAGCCAAGAACGCTCAGAAAGCGATCTTGGAACTCAATCCAGGAGTGCTAGCACCAACAAGAACACTTCGCCAAAAAGATCAGTTTTCGGACAAACGAAAGAGAAACAAGACTTGAAACCACTTCTCTCACACTCCGGTAAGTACAAAGACTCTGCAGACACAGGCCTCCACAGCCAGAAAAGACCAAAAACACCAGAATCTTAAAATTTCAATTGGCCCTGAATATCGCGGCTAAACGGGCGTGTATACGCGTGTGCAAAGAGGAAATCAACGTGTGCGCGGATCCTTTACAAACTCGCAGTATCTACTTGTTATGTTACAAGAAAAAAGCCAACGATTACAAAGAAAGATAATGAAAAATAAAAAATACAAGCCTGGGAAAGGTATAAAAGCTTCAAACTGACTGCAAGAAAGCAAACTGGACTGTAAAAGACAGAAGAAACTGTTGGCAACCTACCAAACAGCTGAAACAACCCAACAGGAGAATCACAAAAATGTGATCCCCAGCGGAGTCGCCAGTTCTGTTTCGGGGAATTAACACCCTAGAGGTTGGTTTGGATTCAACCTCCACAGAGCAGGGGCGTACTACTTAACAGAGACTCACACGATCATGCACATTCATAAAAACTAAATAGAGCAGAATGAGAGGTTTACCCATTGGTCCTACGTTTGAAGTAGATCCACGTGGAGTTCAAACTCCCTGCAACCGTCCTTCCTCTTTAACCTGAAATACAAGAAGAAACCAGCACAAAGGACAAGTTGTACAGTATATTTCTACTCTATATGTTAGCGAGATTCATATAAAACATTAAATAAATCATCATAAATGCTTGTATAACAAATATTCTTCACACATTAAAGCATACACTGACACGTTTTCTTCAGGAACAGCATGATACTTCTGTATTATAAAAATAGTACGTACAAAAGTAAGTGGAGAGATCACCTGATCCTTCCAAGGCCTTCGCAGACCGTCGTCCGGATCCGTCCAGCCCTTGCCTCGCTAAGACTCCTTTCAAATGAGTGCATACGAGATAACATATAAAGGGATGTGTATCTCAAGGAAACAAGGGTTTCCTGAAATGAACTGGGAAAGTGCAGGAGGCACGGGGAATCAGACTTGGATAGGGAACCAACAGAGTATAATAATAACAATTCTCTCTCTCCCTTAGGCCATACATATGAGGTCCTTTTATAGTCCCTCCAAGTAGTTTCAGCAGTTGGAAACAGTTGGCCACGGGCTGGGGTGGTTGAACTACCTGAGTAACCATCAACCCAGCGTGAAATTAGGGATTTTTATATATTTTTTAATCATTAAAATGGCATACGCGGAAAAGTCTAGCTGTAATAGCGTATACACGCGGAAAAACACGGGCATAGTCGCGTGTGAAGGATTTTCCACTGTTTTTAAGTGAATTTGTCCAAGTCTGTAGGAATGGGTGCCCATAAAGCCATGTAGCAATCATGAATCATGTCAAGGTGAGAAATGATGCTATAACAACCATAGTTTTTCTAACTTACATATGAGCATGAATTTTCACCTTGTATATACCAATGGGATTTAGTTAATATTTAATTATATGTAGAGACTATGTACCTTCAGATTTAAACCGTCCTTGGTTTAAAAATTCTGTGGGTTCTACTCTATGGATTTAAGGTCTACAACTAAACGGAATCTGGAAGGTGAATGCCTTAAGATAGATTCTGTTAAATGTAGTACTAAAATCAATCATGCCATTTCATCAATCTTTATATGTAGCCAATTCATACCATAATACATCAAACTGAACAAAAAATTTCAGGAACATACCACTATTGCAATTGACCAACCTCCCAACCTTAGAGTCCTCTTTGTCTCCCAGAGCTCACCCCCGAGATGAGATCACCTCCATCACAGATCAACCTCTGATCTGCTTAGGAGCAGCTTATTTAAGCTCATGTTTCCCCAAAGCATGTTTCTAATTCTGCGTCCAGAATAGCAGGATGCTTTCTTTCTTGTTTATCCTAGGCTTCCCATTTGGGATTCTTTAAAGCTGTTTTATGCTTTTCCTCAGCTTTTCCAGCTTTTCTTACCTCTTCCCAACTACTTTCCTCTTCATTGGGGAAATTTAGATTTCTCCTCAAATCTAAATAAATCTCTTTCAAGGATTTTTGAAATACTGTGGGGATTTGTTGCCTTATCCATCCTCATGGATTTGGCAAGTGATATCTAATTCTCATCTTGGTCAAAATGCACAATCCATTTATTTATTTCCTCAAATTAAATATTCAAATACATTCACACCATACTTATCCTTTGGGGTCCACTCCCCTTAGGATTTAAAGTTCACATGTCTAATTTTTTCAAACTCAACACAGAAATTGGGGGTGTTACAGGTATTCACCCCTTTATATAATAAAGTAATGCAAAATGAGTATGACATTCCTCAAAAAAATATATCTATTCTTTAATAATTTTATGCCTCAAATAAAAAAGTAAAACAAAGCCTTGCATAAAAAAGTAATACAAAACCCCAGATGCGGGTGCAACTGCATGATGGGATGGCAATTAATCTGCAAGACGGTGCGTGGCAAGGCTGCATGGCCACCTATAGGAAGCAGTTATGGAGATCTAGGCAACTTAACTCTCCAGGCCATCACCCTATGTGGCATTTATGCCGGTGGGGAGGTCGAGGCTGCAAGCATAGCATAATGCTGCCCTCTGGTTTCTTTTTCTCGCTCCTCGTCTCTGCGGCAGGGTCTTCAGCTCTTTCTCAGCTCCGTTCGATTGCCTCCATGTAGAATTGGCCTCCGCCTGTTAGTTCTGGTTGCCCTCCGTAGGCGGAGCTTCCTAGCTCACGCACCTCCCTTGGCAAACGTTGTCACTTGGGATGTTGTCTGGACTTTCTCCCTAGTTTTCATTTCTCCCACAGCCCATTCTATCCTCTACATTTTTCCTCCCTGCCTCAGCTCATTTCGCCTCCCTCTCAGTCGACTGCTGCAAATTCAACTCGCTCTCATCGATTTCGTGATAAGATGCCCAAGCTTAGGCATAGGCTCAGATGTCGTCGGGGCAGCATTAGGGCTCAGCCCTCTAGCCAATGCCACTCCCCCTCCACCAACTCTCTGAAATTCGCTTCTGAAAGTTTCCATGCAATATATCCTTCCACACGCAGTGGGCGTGGGCGTGGGCATGGGTGAAGTTCTTCCTTCCCATTCGTGAGTGACAACCCTCTCAGTACCTCCCACTCTGATCCCCCTTTTCTTTACCTATCTTGAAACACGTCTACGGCCATTTGTCCCGTTGCCAAACCAATCGGCCCACAGTGCGTTACGAATATTTGAGTCTCACTGAAGTACATTTGTGGAAATTAGACACTTTTGATTCATTTCACTTTTGACCAAATGTGGGCATTCACAAATTTTCAACTTTCAAATCCCACTTGCAATAGTCGCTATCACAGACGTTTGGGAATAAAATGTCTGTCAGAGCACTTAGGCGGGGAGTCGCAATTACGGCTTTTGGAGGTCGTTCGCAATGCCAGGCATTGCCCAAAACGTAGCTGTTGCGACAGCCTCTAATCATGCGCAATTGGGCCCCAGCATTCAAGTGTGGCAATTGCAGTGGTTGGAAGAAGCCAATCTAATATGACGCTTTCAGGCTTATAGTGTCCACCTCAGTACAAAGTTTGGGCAAACGTTGTAATTAGACACTATAATGATCGTTATTGCAGACAGCTACAAAAATAAAATGTAGCAGGTCATTTGAAATGCGCGCTCATTTTGAAATGCAAAAATCAATCATAAAAAATCAATGCGCGGTCATTTGAAATGAAAAAATCAAATGGCGGGAATGAAATTGCCTTATGATGACAGTGAGAATCGGCATGAAAGCAAGGTCCTGGTCTCGCTCGGCTAGGGTGAAACTGCTGAAATAAGCACGAGTCGGGTAGAAATCAAACACGAGTCCTTCATTGTCCGGGGCCCCGGAGAGTCGGAGGATATCAGCCTAATAACATGCCTGAGTTGTGTTTCTGTGTCCCCCAAATAATTGTCTGTGGTGAAATAAATTACCATAGAAAAGGTATGGTTTATATAATAAACAATTGAGGTAATGGACAACTTGGTAGCATCATGGATCGTGCCTTATAAACTGACTCAGCGATCACGTCTTGAATGTAACCTCAATTTCTATTCCTATAAACATTAGGCAAAGAATTGATCGATAGATAATGGTACCCATGATATGATGAGGAGCTCTTAGTGGATAGATTCTCTCTCATTAAAGGAGTTGTCCATTACATCTATCTGGCGACGGTGAGGACAAATATTACAAAGTGCACAAGTTTGGAGTATCAAGAAATTTGAGGCTGAGGTACTGAGTAAAATAAGAAACACATTGATATGAGTTCATCCAATTGAAGATGGGATAGATCAACTGTTTCACACTCTGAAATGTACTACAGATGCAGATCCAAAAAAATCTACAACTTTATAATTCGTATTACAGGTGCAGATTCAAAAAAATTGCAATTTTATAACTCGAAAATTGCCAGATACTACAGGAACAATAGGGAGGTGGCTTCTTTCAGATACAATTTATAGGCACCATCCTCGATGGTCTTCTGTCAATGTGATATGCTGCATACCCTCATATCCCTCTCCAGGTACTCTGTTTCTATATACAGATCGGATGTTGAATGTGTTTTTATTTTGGTTATCAAGCGAGCCTGCTGTTCTTAATTAAACACATGGAATGATAATATTATCGCTGCAAAATTTCACTCAATGAGCTTGACAGTAATCAATATGAATGGTATCCCCTATGCTTTATATTTGGACGCTGTAGATGGTTATTGGTATCAAGCGAGCCTGATAAACTTTCAAGCGAGCCTGTAAATTCCTCACATGGAATGCTGTTTTATTGGGGGCCCGCTTTTATAATATGCTGTTATCCGCACAGCGAGCCTGACAACGCTCCAATAGGATCATTTCTGTTTTTCACATGACCGGTGGGTTTCCCTCTGCATACTACATAAATCGTTGCTGGTCAATGGACTTATATTGTTTATTTTTTAATGGAATGGATCAATATGGGCACCTGTTTTCTTCTGTTATTTCCCTTATCTAGTTGTATAAGCGTCTTGTATATGTTTTTCCATATGACATATTTGGATACCTCATTTTGCATAAACATGAGGTTCATACTGTAAATATAAACGATTTTACTTATCGTTGATATGGGGCATTAAAACAATTGTCGGATATGGGGCATTAAAACAATTGTCGGATTGTCCTTATCTTTTAGAGGGTGAAAACCTTATAGTTAAGTCCTTTCTGCAAGCACACTGGTAGTAATGCTACTGCTTGACTATCATTACCATTCAGAGAACAAAGACTTGTAGTCATGTCCATTTTACCTAACTAATTTCCAACTGGATTCGTGGGAAAACAATTGGGTCAACCTTTATGTCTCATAATTTTACATTGTAGACATCAACATTATTTTTTGAGGACATCGTGTTTGTCACACAAATTCAACTGTGTCTTGTGGTTCGTTCCAATATGGTAGTTGGAAAGCACTCAACCAGTTTAAAATATTTTTTTGATGGTGGTGATTAACACTTGAAAGATCCAGTCAAATTTAAGAAATTATTGAAACAAGATTAAACTTGATTTTATCTTATTAGTCGATGTGGAAATTAATTATGGACTTAGTGGTTGATCTGTGCCTTTTATTATTTATTTAATTTGGTCATCATCAAGGCATTTCTTGTTTTGGTCCAAGCTAATTAGAATAACATTTTATTTAGTCTTTGTGATCAATACAACAAGTGTGAACGCATCGAATATTGATTTAATGGTGTTGAATGGACTGATATAGAGTATTGAGCCTCAATTTATATATGCCATGATTTTGGATAAATTATGGTTTTTGATAGAGCATGGGAAACAAGTTTAAATGGTCTTTACCATGGTTTGAATTGAGGTTAGTTGCAATGCATCTTGTAGTGGGATTGAAGTATAGTGTGAAGAGCATGTATGTTCTCGTGTAGCGTAATCAAGATTGTATATGTTATATTTTATTGTTCATATCAGAGTGATGATGCAATTTGAAGAAGTCATGTATACACTAGTGCATATGAGATCTTAAAATGTGGCTGAAGCATCTTGTTCATGATAGAGTTTACTTCTATAATGAGCAAGAGACTAATAAACCGTTAGTTGTTTTGTGAATGGAAGAGAGCTAGAGTGGACTTTACTGCACAATAAGGAGATTCATCCAAACCTCCATCAAACATATCATTTAAATCCATTTGTTATAGCATCATAACGTTCTTATATGGGTCATTGGGATCATATGAATATAGCTTTGGTGTTGAAATTAAAAATTTAGATATGCATGCCAAACTTAACAGGAAAATGGAGGAAAAAAATTGATTGAACAACCTTGGAGTGCAATAAAATGTGATGACCTACATTCTGGAAGAAATAATGATGTTATTGATGCTTGTGGACTTATTTTCCCATTGTTTTCAAGTTATTAGTACATTTATCTACTCTAGTATAACATGTTGTTGCAGAATTGAAGCTCTTAATACTTTTTATCAAAGGTCATAATTCCCCCTGGTTTTGTACCATGGTGCAGAAATCAGTTCCTTAATGTCTTATGCAGTACTCCATTTCTAGAAGAATGTTGTAAAAGATATTGAATCCAGAAAGTAATCTTGTGTAAGGCAAAAATTTGACCTACTAAATTCCTAATGGTGTGTGCAGATCTGAGACAGAGTATTGAGTAAGATTGATGTGATACCATGAATTCTTGTTGATAATAGTTTATTGTTGCAGGAAGAGTATGGAAAATATTTTATTAATATCGTTGAGTCTAGCTTTGGTTGTTATAGAATGTTTATGGCCATGATAGAATTGATGTTTCTACGATGATTTGCTTATTTGGAATTAAATCATTATTGATGTTTGATCTCTTCCTTATAATTGTTTCTTGAAGATGATCATTCTCTAGCCTTATAAACAAGGTGATTATACTAAGGTAATAATTTTTTCTACTTGGAATTTGTTTGGAGATGAATTGTGCTTGATAACCCTATAGGGGAAACAAGAACATTTTTATTTCTCGTCTCGATTATTGATTTTATTTTGTATAGATGTAAAGTCATGTTGTCAGCTTTTCCTATTGCATTACCAAATCATTCATATAGATATAAATATATGCATATATGTATATTTGAAGAATGTGTTGTGGTAAGAGTAGTACAATGAATGTGAGTAGCTAACTGGTTGTTTCATTTTGTAGTTAATACCACCTGACTTCAGCAGTCTAACGAGGAAGATGCAATGGCTAGAATATGACTTTTTCCCTTGTGAAGCAAACTTGATGAATCTATGCATTGACTAGTTATTGAATTACTATCTGCAGGGAAATATCTTTGCATATATTACACAAATTTGGTTTGAAAACCTCATTTGGTGGAAAACCATTTTTATGCAATGATTATATTACTTGGATTGTGCATGAAATGATTCATGTTTACAATTTTGTCAGATATTATGACAGCTGAAGCATGAGAATATCATAGAGATGCTAGATGCATTTGAAAGTCCACAGGAGTTTTGTGTTGTGACAGAATTTGCGCAGGTATTTATGATTGTATTATAGCATGTGCGTACTCTTTTATCTTTCCAGTTTGAAGTATATCAGCATTAAAATTCTGTTCCCAAAGCATTTGATATAGATCATAGACTTATAAATGATTTTGATGATAAGGTGAACTATTTGAGATTCTTGAAGATGAAAAATACCTTCCTGAAGCACAAGTTCAGGCTATTGCTAAGCAACTGGTATTTTAGTCTTTATTTTATGCATTTGTAGCTGCAAGTCAATTTGTGTGTGTGTAGATTTTCTCAGTGTTTTTAGTGGTTGGATTAACGATATTTTGGATTAAGCGTGACTTCTTAAAATCTTTTTTCACTGTTTATTATTATTTTTTGAAAATCCTTAGTTTTAGGACAAACATTTCGTTCATGAATCTACCTCCCATTTGATGAGGAATGTGGGCATAAAGGGGTATTTGTGATGAAGAGTCTGCCAGGATTATATAAGTATCTTTTTGGAGTTAGGTTAGATTGAGAATTTGAGGGGCAGTTGTGTCCTGTTTGGGAAGGCTTGGACTATTTATAGGTTTAGTCACTGCATTCGACGTCATTTATTTCGAAAGAATTCTAATTTTGTTGAATCTCAAGGATTGGTGAATTTAATGGTGAACTGATGGTGGATTTTACAAGTTTACACAAAATATACACTCAAAATGGGAGCCAACATGGCCTTCCTGTTTGTCACAGATCATTGCTTAGTGATTGCAAATATTTAGTTTTGAGCCATTTGTAAGCCTTTGGAATTATATACACTCAGTATTGTATTCACTTTGGATGATTCATTATAAGTAAGTTTTTGATGCATTGCTTGGTACTATTGATAGCTTATAAAACTTAGATTTTGACAAGGTATTTTCTGAAATTAGAGCTAAGCAATTTTTGGTTGCTTAATGATGTGAAGAATATATCTCCTAGGGCATACTTTGGCCTCATGACAAGGTTGAGGTTCCCTTTTATTTTTGGATCTTTATTTTTTTAGTATAATAAAAAAGAAAATTGTTTCAAAGTTCAAAGTTCAAATGCACACACATATAAGGTAAGCATCCTGTGGGGTATGCTTACCTGAAGTGCCCTCCACTGTCTTTGGCATATTTAGAATCATTAGAATCAGCATCCGCTACCCTTAATCCATCAGCATTCCCATCAATTTCTGAAATCAATTATCAACTTCAGTTTATACCTACCCTTCCCCTCCAACTTATCACTCCTACCTCTCCATCAACAGCTCCTCTTTCTACAGATTCGCCCCATGAGGCTATGTTTACAGAACAAATTTGTAAAGTGAAAATTCTGTCAATCTAATATTATTTTATGATAAACTGTACGTTTATCTATCCGTGGGCATTCTTGACAACAAAGTTACAAACTTCATTATGAGTTGTCCTGTACTGTTCCTCTTGTATACAACTTTATGGGTTATTTGAGGGCCTCTCTGATGATATGCAAATAATTGTGCATACTGTTGTCATTTTTTAACCATAATTTGGCCACTGTAGCTGTCCTTCAATTGTTTTGTACTAGGAATTGACATCAGAGTGCCTGAAACATGAAAAAGCCACGGAATTTTCTTGTTTCTCACTGTGTTTTAGTTCTTGTCAGTATGTGTAGTGAACTTCAGTAATGTAATGACTTCACTGCTAAGGTTTAGCATCGTAGTTCTAGTGGTTAGCCTATCTTTTCTGACTTTAATGTCTATTTTTCTCCAGGAAGGGTTCTTGGTATATGAATGAAACTCTATGTGCAGCTGTAATAAAGAATGCCCAAACCGGGTGCTGCAGAAGGGAGTGCAAGTCAAAATTGAAGTATATAAAACAAAGCATAAGGTGTTATTTTGCTTTTATTGAAGTTCTAGTATTGGTAGTGCATTAGGAGCATTATTGAAATGTAATCATGGTCTAGAATGTAAATAACTTCACTTGTTAATGTCAGATGCATTTTTTCAAAAAGAAAAATCTTGGTTTCAAAATTATCAATAAACCAAGGTGCAACAAGACCCCAATTCTGTTTCAATGTTTTGGTCTGTCTTTCTGTTTGATTTTAGGGCTAGGCAGTTAGAGCTGCACAAGCAATTTCACGTGGGACAAAACATCTCCTACATAAATGTACGCACATTAAAAGGAGTTCTCTAGTCATAACTTCTCTAGCCTAGATCTACGTAACTTCATCTTATCATACAATATCATTGTCTATATGCATAACAATAGTGTCACCTAGCTGTCAACTGGAGTATTTGAGCTACAAGAATATCAGGGTGAATTGACCTGGTGAATGATATATTCAGGAATCCAACAATTTACTGAAGGCAAATAGTAGCAAAATTGCTAGCTGGTAGAAATCAACTAATCTGTCGAAACAGTGAGCATCCCTGTGCTCATTCTAGATAGTAAAGTGTGCTTGTGTTGTCCAAAATGGGATAGAAATTATAGCGAGTGAAACTGAATCAAAGAGAAAAATGATGTTGTGGTGTTGAGAAATGAGATTTGAAGAACTGAGATCTTCAGATCGAGATTGTGGCTTTTGTTTTCAGAATTTCACCTACATCGTGGTATTCTATTGGAATTAAGGTCTCATTAAAGCCTATGGGCTAATTGTGAATTAACATAGAGCTTTAGGCCATCGGCTAATTGTGAATTAACATAGAGCTTTAGACCCTAAGCCTACATGCATTAGGCTCCTATGTTATAATTGTAAAAACATTGAATACATTAGGCTCCTATGTTATAATTGTACAAACACTGAACACAGTCAAGGGACTTGTTTAAATGCTCCTATGTTATCATGATATATAGACACTAAATAGTGGAATTAAAAATATTCAGAAAGTGCGAACATTTTTACACTTTCTTTATCTATGAATTGGGATAGAAGGTATCCACCATGGTTTGTTGGTTATTACAGGAAGAGGGTAAAATAATATTTGGTTGGTTTCTTTTTGGTGAAGTCTTTCTACCTTAACCTTTTACTTTTTAGGAGATCTAAATCCTTAGACTGTTCATTTCTCAGCAAACAAGTCAATGGCTAACCTGGAACTTCATTTTAAGTTATGAGTGAACCCCACCACATTTCTTTAGGGAAGAACTAATAGATGGAACTTGCTGAAGGCATAACATGGATGGAATTCAATAAATAAAAATGTACTTGTAATTCTGATAATGTTTTTGAATGGAGAAAAATGAATTGTTGTTTGAGAGTTTTCTTTTTATGTAAGAGAATGTTTTCTGTGTTTGGGAGATGTTTGGGAAATAGGTTAAATTGTTCTGGCTTTGACTACTTCAATCCTTAAAAGGAGATTATCAACTAATACAGGATACTCAAGTCTTACTAGTCTTACTCTCCCAGACTAGCCCTTATTGGCATAAATAAACATCATTATACCTAGCATCAAATCCTACAATGTTGTACAATTATATTTTTTTTTGCCATTAATTAAGAGACAAACCCTTGTACCCTTGGATGCCTTGTCACAGTTACACTCAGGTTGAAACATATGAGATGATGCACCGTAAAATGCCATGCCAGAGTTATACATAGATCCTAAACAGGTTGAAGTTGGAACATTTACTTGCTTATAGAATATCTAGCTATTTTGGATTCAGACGATTGTGGATGGCTGCATTTATTGGAGAGTTATGTTCTGTCAACTTACCATTTTTTTGGTTACATCTTTTGACATCAGAGAGTCAAACTCGTTTAGATCACCTTTGGCTATGAAACCGACATTGTAAGGTATCTATTCTGTCAAATTCACCATGGACTTGAAATTGGTCTCATCCCCAAATTGGCAGCATGTTCTTCTTTTGGGATTGGACTCATAACTGTTGTTAAGTTTAGCTTCTCATTTTAAGGTCTTAGTATAAGCACACTAAAGTCTCTATCAATTTAGGGTGCTAGCATAGTCAATTTATTCTAGCAAACAGGTATGTGAGACCAATTTTGTGTTTTTTTGCTCTTAGGCTGTAGTGAATGTTTGAGTCTATTACCAAAAATTTTGAAGACATTTTCCTACTTGAATCCTTTTATCTGACATTGATTAGAAAAGGTCATAGAAAATCCTTGTATTTCTTATATAATGACGTGATTAGTTCCCATTTGTGTGGCTAAACTGAACTCAAACCTTCTCTTCACCAATGAACACAACATCTTCTTATTCATTGGCATTTACTTGTTTATTAATGATGCCATATGTTAATCTCCAAAAATTATTCAACAATCAAGTTAATGAAATATTTAACTCCTTTCTATGGTTACTTTTTTAGTTTTTTCATTTTTATTCCTGGTCAGTGTTTACTGATGCCTATACATGCTGAAAACTTAGTCTTTAGCAGATTCATATTACAAAAACTAAACCACAATGGATAGTGAGGAAAAGGTTATTTCAGCGTTGGATGATGTTGGCATATTTACAATTGGTGGCATGAATAGAAACAAGGTACTGTAGAAAAGAGGGTTGTAACTCGTGCTTTTACATGTGATTTTCCACAGAATCTTGGTTTGGTGTTTTGAAGTTAACAGAATAACAAGAGTCTTTGCTGATGTGTTCTATCATCTTCAATATCTGGACCATCTCAACTTCTGTGATCTGTTTTTACTTTGGATTCATGGTTGTCATTTTTAATTTTGTCTGTGATCTATTTTATAGCCTTTTTCAGTTACTTTCTTGATAAAATTATATTTGAATATGGTATTGGATTTTCTGATTGCTATCAACTTGAATACTTGAAACCTTTTTGGAAATTGCATTTTTTTTCTTTTATGAAACTAGTTTTGTAGAATTTGTAGGATTACTTTGACAACTACCTTTCTTTTTCTTTGGAATCTGATTTAGAAGCATTATGATATTTTAAAATGATTTTTTTTATATATACATTGTCTATTGCTATATTTGCCCATGTCTAGTCGTATTGCATCCAATTTTTTTATTAATGCTTCCACGATAATATAAGAGGGCTATCCTGATTTGGTTTTCCCAAATATAGGTGCTCTGTTTACCAGTCTCCCATGTACATGATCCCATGATACATATTTACAGCATCCTTAAGGAGTTATGGTGTTTTGACCCCCTAACTCTAAAATTTTCATTTATTGTTATATTGGTCACATGTTACAAACCACGAACATTTTTTTTATAACAGCAACTCATCCTTTTATGGATAGTTAACCTTGAATTAAGCTCAACCTACCCTCACATACTTAAGTGAAGAATAAGGTTCACTAGTACCTTTCCAATGCTATACAATAATCTGCATGAAGATTACATCATAAATATTCAACATAATCAATAGCCACATCCAGAAAACCCCATGCAAGGCAGGAGTATGCCCTTCTAAGGCTTGAATGTGGGTCATTGTCACAATAACTGCCATAAGTTGATGTTAGAGCATAGCCCAGTGAACGAAAACTGCTAACATTTTTCCAACCTAACCACTAGCACTAATAGTAGTCACATGTTACAAAAATTAACACATTGTTATACATTATCATGATGTTGAACCTTGTTGTTTGCTCCTTTGACATCCCTCTTCAAACAAGAGCTAAACCAATAATGCTAAAACTCTTAATAATAAATTGCTTATCATCCGTCTTGAGCACAAATGAGACAAACTTGGAATTGATGAAAACTACTCTCCTCCTGTGATCTTTGGAACTTACCATTGGTGTTAACTCTTTGTTTGCCATTGATTTTGTATTAGAAAGTATAACACACAACTTGGTACTAGGGAAATGAACTCATCTAGGCAACCATGATTGCTATCTCTAGAACTTACTATTGGTTTACACTTTACCTGTTCGCTATTTCTCATACATTTGAAAGTATAATACAAAACAGGGTACTGGGGCTATGAACTCATATAAGCAAACTTCATTGAGCATCCCCTCAAATGTTCCTTCTTCTAACAAGCCTAGCAAAGGGGCTATCTTTTAAGTGCTAGTCATCCAAAACAATAAGTCCCTAGACCATTCATCCAAAACTTGATTTGATGTTCACATGTGGGATAGCTACCATCCAATGAGTCATCTGGATAACTAACCATGATGGTGGCTGTTTCTCTAGAAGAGCAATCTAGATGGACTACACGTCTTCAATTTATTTGCAAATACTTTTTACCAGGGGAAACTACTTTATTTTTCCTGTCTTATGGGGTACAATATTATTGTTTGGTTTTATTATTTACATCTATTGAGACGACCATAGGCCCATTACCATGATCTCTGACTAGACAAATATATTTCAACACTTGTGACCAATTTCCATACACTCCAGATACCCTTGGATATAATTGTTGCTTGTAGTGGAATGATGCATACAATTTGGTTCTTGTTTGTTGGAACCTGATGGAGGTAGGACCCACAGTCCTGGTTTTTCAAAACTTTATTGCCCAATCAATTTCACAATCTGGGCAAAGTCAACCCGTTCTCATTCAATCTGGGCAAAGTCAATCGTCGCCTCCATCCTACGGCTGGAAGGCTATCTCACTACCACTCCATCATCCGACGGTAGTCGCGCGACCCAGCTACACAGAGGTTAACTCTCCAAACGCGCGCGATATAGATGGTATCACAAAACCGCTCAATTACACGTGTCCATCGCCGGAGTATATCGCGTTGTTTTTATAAAAACAACTCACCACCTTCGACCTCACGCGATACTGCCGGGTTTGGATTTAAAAACCGCCTTTACTGTTCAATGATCGCAGTTCCACTCCTTGCGTTCAGGGTTCCATCGCTCCACAGTTAAACAACCCTCGCCAATTTACAATCCTCCTTGGTTTCGGATTGTGGTACTTAACGCTGGTCCATTAATTCATGCATCGACCACGCTATGTTGTTCCAGCACGGAGGACCTCATCCACGAGAATTAGTTGCGATGCAATTACAGGGCCATAATTTATAATCTGGCGCTTGACAGAGTATTTGTCGAAAATTCCCTCCAATTATGGGTCCATCGGTTCTCCTGTATGATGTTTTAAACCAACAATATTGCCTTTGTCATGCTCCACCTGTAGTCCAACCAAGACGTCTTGACTATTTAGTCCAGAATTTTCTGCGAAGGACAAATAGGTGAAATTTATCTCTGTAATCTGCTTGTTGATGAATGCAATGCAGCAGTGTTAATTCTACTATCCCTCTTGTTGTTTAAAATAGAATTATTTCATTGCTGAGAGTATTCCTGGAGAAATAGTTAAAATGTATATCTGTAATCTGCTTCTTGATTTATGCAATGCAGCATTGTTGTAAGGACTTTGGAATGGAGAAAACTAAAGCCAAATATGCCATGGCTTGTGGATGCTGCAGTCTGTGTGCTTTTATATTGCCTGGTATCCATTCACAATATAACTTGCGTTTAATAAATAATAACTATGCAAGGACTATTAACTGTTAGAATTAACTCTCTCATTTGTGGGTATTGGTTTTTGTTTATCTGTGAATATTAGGCAGGGGGATCCTTAACAGAATTGTGCAGATTTTGGCTCAATAGGAAATTTAACCTGCCATCGCTCGAACGATGTAGTTTGCGAATGTAGATCTGAGCCCCGTTCAAGATTTGCATTGGAATAAAATTATTGATGATGCGAGACAAGCCCTCCCAGCAACATCTGCTATCGGGCATTCAGAATATTTTCATTTTTTTTTAATTAAAAATTGAACCCGCTGTCGCACTTCCGACGCTCTATAAGCGTTGGAAGACCGACGTTACATTTAAAAAAAATTTACTATGCCGTCGGAAAAGCAACGTTTACCAACGTCGGAAGAGCGACGTTCCCAAAAACGACGTTTCCAAATGTCGGAAGAGCGACTTCTGCTCAATGTCGGTATTGCGACACTTCAAAGCGTGGTTAGCCATAACGTCGGTCTTCCGACACCATACGAGCGTCGGTATTGCGACACTTTATAAGCGTCGTTAGCCATAACGTCGGTATTGCGACACTTCACCCGCATCGCTAGTGCGACACTTCATAAGCGTCGGTATTACGACGCTTTTGCAAAACGTCGAAACAAGTGTCGCAATACCGACGCTTTATGGAAGCGTCGGAAGACCGACGTTATGACAAACCACGCTTTGAAGTGCCGCAAATTGTCGCTCTTACGACGACTAGGTGTCAGAAAACCGACAAATTGGCCGTCGGAATTTCCGCCAAATGTACTAGTGCCTTCAAGGAAATTCAGGAGGCTAGCCCTGAACCCACCCCTCTCGCACATCCAATTCACAAGAAAGACCCCTTCGACCTTGTGCAGCCCACTCAAACCGGAGAAAAAGAGGTTTCCCTGAAGGCTGGTGATGGCAGTTCGAGTCTTCCACACGATAAAGGCAAGCAAGAGGCTAGTGGTGAGGCAAGCGCAACAGCAGCTCACAGATTTCCCATTCCGGATGATGATGATGGTTACTGGTGCAGAATTGAAGAATAACCCCCCTCAGAATATTATGGTCTCTAGCGCAAGAAGCATCATCCAAATAATTTTGTTCAGTTTTCATGTCATTTTGTTGTTCCAGGAAGTCATAGTTTTTTGGTATGTCAAAGTTGAAGTCATAGTTTTTTGTTATGTCAAAGCTGGTTTCCTCCTTCGAGGCAGCTCATATAGCTCAAGCTGGTTTCCCCTTTTGGGCAGCCCATTTTTGTCATCTTGCTGAACTCATGACACCTCTGATGGCCTTGGATTGTATGTACCATATGTTTCAGTAATAGATTTTAAACTTACTTAGAAAAAAAAAAAAAACAAAGTAATACAAAACGAGTATGCCATTCCTCAAAAATAAAAATATTTATCAAGTTTTATATTATAGATATATCTTTTTAATATTATTACTAAATATGAAATACTTTGAAATTGAAATTAAAATCAAAAGTTTGGCATTTGACTATTGAATATGGATGTTTTATTTTATCTTTTTCGTGAGGGTGTATATGATAATAGTTATCACAATCGCACATTTCAACAAAAGACTTGTGATATATAAGTTTTACATAATCATTGTGGATTTTAGACCGTTATACCATATTCTTCTTTGGAATATTTTGAGAAAATAATAAATATGACCTAATTCAAAATTTTCTTTTTACTTCATCAAACTGTAATTAAAGTTTAAAAGGTAAACTACTGTTACAACCGTTATACCATATCTTTGGAATATTTTTAAAATTAATGAATATGAACTTATTCAAAATTTTCATTTTGTGAACTTTACAATTGGATAAATTAATTTTCTATTTAATATTAATGTTAAAATAATATTCATATTGTTGTGATGGTTTCTAAATATTCAAAATATACCATAAAAAAGATGGGTATCCTTATCAAAGGGAATTATTAATTTCTTTACTCAATAATAATATTTTAATTTCATTTTGTAAATTTTGTAAATTTTGTTAATTTTATAAATGAATAAATTATATTTGCAATTACTATTAAGTTTATTATACATTAAAATACAATATAAATAAGATAATAAATTTAATAGTATAACATATACATTTAGAAAATTTGTTTATATTAATTTGTGTATTTAATTTCTTTTAGTATATAGATTTTGCATCTCAATAAATTTATTTTTTCATTGTTTAAATTGTATTTGTGAATGTTTTGATTGATACAATATCTTGAGAGTTATTGGATTGTGTGAATAATATAACTTAATTTTGCAATTCTAACAAATGTTTACTAGAATAGATAAAATTGACTAAAAATATATACATGATAAAGAGTCAAAATGTAAAATAGTCATACTACTTTAAATGTTTTTTTACGTTTTCAATGCATAAGAAGAAAAAAATGAGAAGCATACTCTTCATGTGCAAATGTTGCAAAACCTTAAAAAGTAAAAATAGAAATGTGATTTCATATGGTGTTTTTTATCCCATAATTGGGATGAGATGAAGATAGTATAAAGATTAATATTATTTATATAAGATATTAATATTAATAAAATATTGAAAAAAATGATAAATAAAATATTGTGTTATTTATTTAATTAATATAATTTTATTTTGATTTTGTTATTTTAATTTTTCATTATAATAAATAACTAGATAAATAAATAATAATTTATTGTTTTGAACACAAACGATTATGATATTATTAGAGAAAATGGAAAAAATCCAATTGAAAATAGATAGCTCTTTCCAATGTGTGATTTGCAGTCTTTTTGCTTTACTGATGTAATTTATTACGCCGATAGGTGTCCTCCCTATTGGAAATGGGTACTTTAATCATTTTTCTAATTAATCTTTTTTATCAGATGGTGTGAATTGGATGATGTTAGTATATTCTCGTCATAGCCACTCCATCAACGAATGGAATTAAAAGTGATAACTTCCTTGAATATCTAAATCACATGTTTAAACCATGCTTAAATTAATTTTTTTTAAAACATGATTAAAAATTTATTGTGCCTATTGTTTATAACCACGTATGCTAATTAGTTATAAATGAAATTTAAAAAAAAACTTATAAAATATGCATTACAACGTGGATTAATTTTGAAACTTATAACTATTCACATTCTTAAACGTATACCACTTGGAAAGTGTGAATTTAAAAAAATTTCCTCCACTCCATTACTCTAGTGGTTTCCTATTCATGCGTTACTATAAAGAACAAAATATAATTTTATTAAATTATTCTTGCTGTCGTAGATTGATTTTTTATTACTTTAAAAAAAGTTGTTTTTGTTGGGTATTCAACTTTCCATGCTACCCATTTCAACTTACTTCCTTAATGTATCCACCTGCACAAATAAATCTACAATGATTAATGGGGTTGACATGATGTATGATAATAAAAAATAATTACAGTTTCATATTATTTAAACAATATAATGAATAAATAATAAATGGTAGGTTTAAATTACAATATAGTTTTAGGTTTCATAATATAATTTAAAAACAAAATTTGTTACCATCATGTGATCATATATCACTTAAACTAATGCAATTATACTTCTTGTTGTATTTAGCATTTGTGTTAACCTTTCATGTATTGAAAGTTTTGATTAATAATAAAGATTGTTTATTACACAATTGTCACAATTGCCATATAAGGGATAAACACTAATACTAAATTATAATAAAATTATTTTAATACAATAATAAATTGTAAGATTAAATTATAATAATTATTTTAATACAATTATATTATTAATAAATTGTAAGATTAAATTATAATAATAATTTTAATACAATTATATTATAATATCAAATTATTATAAGGTTTATGGAGTAGTGGTCTCCTATGCATGCCATTCAAATATATGCGCACTCATAATTAACTATAAAAAACAAAATATTATTTTATTAAATTTAACTATAAAGAAAAAAAAATATTATTTTATTAGATTATTCTTGCTACGGTGGATTTATTTTTCATTAATTCAAAAAAAATGTTGTTTCTCCCGTATTCAACTCTCCATGCTACCCATTTGGACTTCATTAATTTAGATTTACTTTCTTAATGTATCCACTTGCACAAACAAATCTACAATGATTAAAGGCTTGACATGATGTATGATGTTTCATATTATTTAAACAATATAATGAATAACTAATAAATTGTAGGTTTAAATTATAATATAGTTTTAGTTTCATAAATTAGTTGTAAGAAAAATTATGACTATCATGTGATCATATATCACTTAACTAATGCAATTATACTTCTTGTTGTATTCAGTGTTTGTGCTAAATTTTGGTGTATTGAAAGCTTTAGTTAATAAGAAGGTTTTATTGTCACATAATTTGTATATAACGAATAATTATTTTAATACAATTATATTATAATATTATATTATTAGCTTATTATTATATAAAATAATAATAATAATAATAATTTATAGATTTAGAATCTATTTTAATAATATTTTAACCTTGTAAGCATTGAAAAAATTATTTGATAACAATGAGTACATTTTTTTTATTTAAATTAGGCTACTTCTATTATATCATACATGTCAAAATATTACAATTCTCATCCTCGAGAGCTGGTAGGCCAATTCCGGAGGGAAGTATCAAAAGAAAAATAGCAAAATAGGAGCTGCCCCAAATGGGGAAACCAACCCAAGAGCAGAGATGATTATGAGCTGCCCAAAGCAGGAAACCAGCTTGACAAGTTATAAGTCTGATACATAACCATAACAGAAAATAGTTCCAAAACACAGAAAATCTAGAAAACACTAGAATATAACTGGAAAAAGAGAAGAGCACCCAATAATTAGGCTGATGATGAGTTGTCATTCTTTTCTGTAGGGTTGGTTGGCTCTTCCACAATCCTGAAAACATAGAGAGACTCATCCTCCACCTTCTTGGACTCATTGGCCGTTGACAAAGGGAGAAACGGCACTTGGGCATCTAGTGAAATGGATGAGGTTCATGAGTGCTGGCCTTTGTGTCCTTTCCATCCTCGTCCGAGCTTGAACCTGTACTACTTCTTGAACCATGACCGCTGTTGGAAGCGCTCTGCATAGGCAGGGCTTTCATTTTCCAAGGAGAGAAGACTGGAGCAGACTGAATGGTGGATTTGTGGGGTCGCCTTTAAGGTAAAAGGCTAGAGGATTCAAGCAGAGGGCTAAGGATATGGAGGGATAGATGGCCGAAGATGTTGACAGGGTCGAATAGGTCGGCTCCTCCCAAACCACAGAAATATTCACCTTCCTACCCGCTTCGGTCGAGGAAGTAGGCTTGAAGGGGAGCCCTCGCCCACCAGCTCTGCAACTCCGCATCCTGTGTCGTCTCGACATGGCAGAGGCAGGCGAATGAGAGGAGCACATAGGAGAGGGGCGACCTCTAGAGCAGCCGAGGTGCAAGACTTTGCAGAGAAGCAACCACAGGGAAATAGAATAGAGCTAAGGGGTGAAAGCACGATAGAGACACCGGAAGCAACTGCATAGAGCCGAAGGGAAAGATGAATGGAGAAGGGTGGAGCGGGGGTGGCAGATTTAAGGGCCAAGGGAGTAGGCCGAGGTAGGATGAGCAGAATTAATGAACAACAGCCAAAGGACGTCGAAAGGAAGTTGGCGGGGGTGGAAAATAAATGATCCATGCTCCAAAATTTGTCATGGGTTGGGGTACCATGTGTAGGCACGTGAGGAGGACAGGTGCCCTGCCACATGGCACCCAGGTGGCACTCCATCTCAACATCTAACACCCGCATCTGGGATATCAGATGAGTAAATTATATTTTAATGCAATCTCTAATTAATATACATTAATTAATTTATTAAAACATTAAAATATTGATAAATTAGAGCATTAAACATTATTAATTAAAACATTAAAATATTAATAAATTGGAGCATTAAATATTATTAATTAAAACATTAATTGAAACATTTTACAATATGTAATTAAAACTTTTGTATAATTTTTTTTTAATAACACTAAACATTAATTCTAAAATCTATAAAAAAATATATTAATATTAATTAATAATAAAGTGAAATGATTATTATATTTCCATTATTACATTGACATATTAATGAATTAATTAATACATAATTATTATATTTAACTGCATTATTCAAATATATCTAAACATGAATATATTCAGATTTGGTTAATAATAATAATAATAAGATGTTGGAATTGTACTTAAATGTTTTTAACTTTAAAACATTAATTAAAACATTTGACAATATATTAATTAAAAATATATATATATATTTAATAACATTAATTTAAAAAATAATTAAATTAATATTAATTAACTAAAACATGAACATTAATTAATTTTAACTTTAATTACTTATTTTTTAATTATAATGTTTGATGCAGGAGCATCCGAGCAACCTTCATTAAAATTGGAATCCAATGTTGTGAAAATAGGAAGCATGGCATGAGGACGATATTTACTCAAGTTTTTTTGAGTTTGGTAAATTTTATTAATGAAATTACTATTTTAAGAGATTGTAAGGCACCTCATTAAAGTAGATATGGTCAACCTATTATAAAAATAGGGAAGTGCATGATTTTAGCAAACTATTACGAAATCCTAAAAGAAACGAATGGATCTGAAATGATCCATTCAATGTATTTTGTTCTATATAAATTATATATTTTGGCATAGTGAGAGAGATGGGGGCCGACGTAATGTAAAGACCATAATTGGCCTTCACAGCCAATTGTGTGCAAATTGGCTTAGCCACGAACCATACTACAGTATTGTTCCAGAAATGGAATTTGTTTTCCTTGTGACTATATTTCCGAGAATTAAAAAGAGTTTATATTCTTGTTTATTATATCTGCATGTGTTTAAAATCAAGACTATGTAACCCTTTACTGTTGGATTATAATGAAATAATGGATGATATTTGTGTTATTGAGAACAATATTGAACATTTGATGATCAAAATGATGAGGAAATGAGACGTTGATGGGAAGCGTTGAATTCTGAATTAATATCACATAAAAGGAATCTAACAAGGAGTTAGACATAACACCCCAACTTACAGTAAACGTTCCAGTGAATAAGGAATGGTTAAAATATTTTAGAAAATGAATTATGATTTCAGCTCCGTTCGAGATCGGGAACTATAAGAATGAGATTTGAAAAGAATTTGATTCCTGTTCAAGGAGTTATTTCTGGCTCCTTTTCGGCAAGGGGTTCAAAAATTATATCTGGGTGAATTTGAGGACATTCCACAAATATTTTTTTTTCTGTAAATGAAATATGTCAACCAAATGTTTGCCCATAACCCACATATCTACGAATTGGAAAAATTTTAGTTTTGTTGCATCAAAGTGGTATCAGAGCGGGAAAAGATTTCTTGCGAGAAGGAGTTTGTGTGCGAAGGAAGAAGACGTACAATTATATTGAAGATTGGTAAGCTTGTGGTCGTTATATTATTGTGTAGGTGAGAATATTGCAACAGCCTAGAGCGAGGAGCACTCAAACGGTTCCAGAGAAGAGAAAACCAGAGAGATGCCAAAAGACTGAGCTCAGTGGAGAGAAGCTCGGTGAGGTATCATGTAGTAGGGAGGACTTCTTATTACAGAGGTTTTGGTTGCAGCTCACAGAAATATCACAAAGGAAATTCCACAGAAGATGTGCATATAATTGCTAAGAGATGAAAAAGGAAAATGACCAGGAGGCCATAAGAATTTTTGTACCTCGGGAGCCTGATGCAGGAGCATCCAAGCAACCTTCATTTAAATTGGAATCCAATGCTGCAAAAAGAGGAAGCATGGCATGAGGACAAGATTTACTCAAGTTTTGTTGAGTTTCGTAAATTTTGTTAATGAAATTACTATTTTAAGAGATTGTAAGGCACCTCATTAAAGTATATATGGTCAACCTATTATAAAAAATGAATGGATCTGAAATGATCCAATCAATGTATTGTGTTCTATATAAATTATAGCTTTTGGCATAGTGAGAGAGATGGGGGTCGACACATAGTAAAGACAAGAATTGGCCTTCGTAGCCAATTGTGTACAAACTGGCTCAACCATGAACCATACTGCAGTATTGTTCCAGAAATGGAATTTTTTTTCTTTGTGACTATATTTGTGAGAATTAAATAGAGTTTTTATTATTGTTTATTATATCTGCGTGTGCTTAAAATCAAGACTATGTAACCCTTTAATGTTGGATTATAATGCAATAGTGGATGATATTTTTGTTATTGAGAGTAATATTGAACGTTTGATGATCAAAATGATGAGGAAATGAGACGTTGATGGGAAGCATTGAATTCGGAATTAATATCACATAAAGGGAATCTAACGAGGAGTTATACATAACACCCCAACTTACAGTAAACGTTCCAGTGAATATGGAATAGTTAAAATATTTCATAAAATGAATTATGATTGCAGCTCTGTCTGGGATCGGGAAATATAAGAATGAGATTTGAAAAGAATTTGATTCATGTTCAATGAGTTATTTCTAGCTCCGTTCCAGCAAGGGGTTCGAAAATTATATCTGGGTGAATTCGAGGACATTCCATAAATGCTTTTTTTTTTCTGTAAATGAAATACGTCAACCAAATTTGGGCCCATAACTCATAGATCTACAAATTGGGAAATTTGCAGTTTTGCTGCATCAATGTTTAACAACATTAATTAAAACATTTGGCAATATATTAATTAAAACATTTATATAAAAATGTTCAATTACAATAAACATTAAATTTTTAATTTTTAAATTAATATTTTCATATTAATTAATATTAATATTAAGTTAATTAATTAAAATACTTAATAACATTAATTAAAATACTTGACAATATATTAATTAAAATATTTATATAAAAGTCAATAAGGTGACCGAAGATGAAACCTCATGAGGGGTGGTTAGGTCCCGTGTTAGGTGGAGGGAACATGATAAAAGATCAAGTCAGCTAAGGTATCTCGTGGCCCATGTAGGGTGCGATCCCTGGATGACTTCGATGTCCCTTGATCGTGGTTCCTCAAGTCTAGAGGATCACACACACACAAATATCTTAGAACATTAAAAAATAATTTAAAAATGTTTAAATAAATATTTCAATATTAATTAATAGTAATATATATTTATTAGAATTGGAATTGTAAACAAATTTTTCTAACGTCGCAATGTGACATTACAACATTTGGTCAACCACATTTCAAAATGTGGGTGAATCCTTCACTATGTTTGATTGTGTTTAACAATCAACGATATTTAAGATTAGTTTTTAATATTAATGACCCCTTGGGTTTATTAATATCTTGAGTTTAAAATATTAATTCTTATGGTTTATTAATCTCTCGAGTTTAAAATATTAATTCTTATGCTTTATTAATTTCTTGGTTTATAATATTAATATTTATCGCTTGGGTTCAACAATTCCTTTGGTTTATAGTATTAAACCCTTGAGTTTATTAGTTCTTTTGGTTTATAATATTAATAATCTCTTTGGTTTATTAATCTCTTCAATTTAAATTATTAATTCGTAGGGTTTATTAATTTCTTAGGTTTTGGGTTTAAAATATTAATTCTTAGTTTTTATTAATCCCTTGAGTTTTCTAATTAGGCGCTAAATATTGGTTGTACACTTTAATATTAATACATGATCCAATGTCACATTATGAAAAACATTGTCTCAATATGAAAATCAACCATGGGCTACCATTGTTAATTATAGTTAGTTGTAGTCAATCAAGGTCTTTCATGGTCGAATGTCACATTATGAAAAAGATTGTCTCAATATGAAAATCAACCATGGCAAACCATGGTCATTCTTCGTCCAATGTCGCATTGTGATAATAGTTGTCTCAATATTTAAATCAAGCATGCTCAACCATGTTTATTTTATGGTTTATAGTATTTATCTAAATATTTTTATATACTTGAGGTTTATAATATTTATCTAAAGGATTTTATATAATTAAGGTTTATAATATTAATATCTTAGGTTTAATATTATTCCCTTGAGTTTATAATATTAATAATCATGTGAGTTTATCAAACCTTTTTGTTTAAGATATTAATCTTTAGGCATTATTAATCTCTTATTTTTTTCATATTGATCCCTTCGCCTTATTGATCCCTTTGGTTTTTAATGTTTATCCCTTGGGTTCACCAATTCCTTGGGTTGATAATATAAAACCCTTAGTTTTATTAGTTATTTTCATTTATAATATTAAACCACCCTTGGGTCTTAGAATCTATTGAGTTAAAATATTAATTCTTAGGGTTTATTAATTTCTTAGGCTTTTAAGATAAAAAAATTAGTTCTTAGGCTTTATTAATCTCTTGTATTTTTAATATTGATCCCTTGGCATTAGTTATCCCTTAGAATTTTAATATTTGTCCCTTCAATTCACCAATTCCTTTGGTTTGTAATATCAAACGCATGGTGTTATTAGTTCTTTATGTTTATAATATTAATAAGCCCTTCGATTTATTAATCTCTTGAGCTTAAAATATTTTATTATTAGGGTTTATTAATTTTTTGGTTTATAATATTAATATTTATCCCCTAGGTTCACCAATTACTTTGGTTTATAATATTAGTAATTTCTTGGGTTTATTAATCTATTTAATTTAAAATATTAATTATTAGTGTTTATTAATTTCTTAGGTTTTTTAGTTTAAAAATTGTATTCTAGGGTTTATTAATCTTTTGTGTTTTTAATATGATTCCTTGTCCTTATTGATCCTGTAAGTTTTTAATATTTATCCCCTCGGTTTACCGATTCCTTTGGTTTATAATATTAAACCCTTGCATTTATTAGTTCTTTTGGTTTATAATATTAATAATCCCTTGTGATTATTAATCTTTTGAGTTTTATATTATGATTTACATTATGGCGGCATATGTTGGGTTATAATATCTATTATAATATAGATTATAATATATAGGGTTTATAATTAGGGATTAATATTTGGTTTAATATTAGGGTTTATAATATCGTGTTTAATATTTAGAGTTTATAACATTGGCGATTATAATATTTCGGTTCATAATATTGATTCTTAGGGTTTATTGATCTCTTTTTTTTTTAATATTGATCCCTTGGCCTTATTGATCCCTTAGGTATTTAATATTTATCCCTTGGGTTCACCAATTCCTTTGGCTTGTAATATTAAACCCTTAGGATTATTAGTTATTTTGGTTTATAATATTAATAACCCCTTGGGTTTATTAATCTCTTGAGTTTAAAATATTAAGTCTTAGGATTTATTAATCTCTTGAGTTTAAAATATTAATTCTTATGCTTTATTAATTTCTTGGTTTATAATATTAATAGTTGTCCCTTGGGTTCACCAATTTCGTTGGTTTATAATACTAAACTCTTGGGTTTATAAGTTCTTTTGGTTTATAATATTAATAATCTCTTTTTTTTATTAATCTCTTTAGTTTAAATTATTAATTCTTAGGGTTTATTCATTTCTTAGGTTTTGTTTTTAAGATATTAATTATTAGGGTTTATTAATCCCTTGAGTTTTCTAATTCTTTGGGTTGGTAATGTTAGGCGTTAAATATTAGTCATATAATTTAATATTAATCCATGGCCTAAAGTCACATTATGAAAAGCATTGTCTCAATATGAAAATCAACCATGGGTTGCCATTGTTAATCATAGTTAGTCGTAGTCAATCAAGGTCTTCCATGGTCAAATGTCACATTGTGACAAAGATTGTCTCAATATGAAAATCAACCATGGCAAACCATGGTCATTCTTCGTCCAACGTCGCATTATGACAACAATTGTCTCAATGTTTAAGTCATACATGCTCAACCATGTTTATTTTACGATTTATAGTATTTATCTAAAGGTTTTTATATACTTGAGGTTTATAATATTAATCTCTTAGGTTTAATATTATTCCCTTGAGTTTATAATATTAATGTTCATGTGAGTTTATCAAACCTTTTTGTTTAAGATATTAATTTGTAGGATTTATTTATCTCTTATTTTTTTCAAATATTAATTCTTAGGGTTTATTAATTTCCTCTCTTTTTAATATTAATCCCTTGGCCTTATTGATTTCTTGGGTTTATTATTTCCTTGGGTTTTTAATATCAATCAATTGGATTTATTAATCCTTTATATTTTTAATTCATTGGGTTTATATTATTAACAATCCCTAAATTTGATTGTTCTCTTCAGTTTATAATATTAATAATCATGTGCATTTATCATCCATTTGTATTTAAAATATTAATTCCTAGCCTTTATTAATCTCTTCTCTTTTTAATATGGATCCCATGGGCTTCTTGATCTCTTAGCTTTTTAATGTTTTTCCTTTGGATTCACTAATTCCTTAGGTTTATAATATTAGACCCTTGGGCTTATTATTTATTTTGGATTATAATATTAATAACCCCTTGGTATATTTATAAGAGATATATACTTATTTTAAATAGTAATAAAATACTACTATTATGTTATATTTTGGTAAAATGCATGTGTTGCGTTGTGAATATAGGCCTATCGGGCTATATCAAACAAATTAGTGAATTTACTTGTAAATATATTTCATATACACCTATACCACATTGGTAAATGTGATTGTGTTGGTCTTATATTCTTCCAATATCAAAAATAGAGACCATTCTAAAAACACAACCCTTCACGGGTGATATATTAATATTTGAGCATATTTTTCGTCTCGAACGAGGTAATCCCTATCTATCAAACTTTCAATCCATTCTTTTATGGCTTCAGCCTTTGGTTTGAATTCCATTCTAACTTGTTCAATGCATTCACTCACAAGTTGTTGTTGAAGTAAAACTTTTCGATTTTTCATAATATGAACTATGTAGCAATCAATTACAAAGCATCGCTTCTTCTCAATCTCAACATGATCAGTGAATTTTTTCTCTTCAACAACCTCTGTTATTGGAACCCATATCCTCCTTTTTTGAATCTAAATTTTTGGTTGAATTCAAAACTGTCAGTTGCAGTAACTGTTTTATTGTTGGGTTGTTTGACAAGAATTTCATACCTTCCACATGCAAGTGAATTTAATACTTCAACAAGATTTTCATCTGGAAAATTAAATTGACATTTGATGTCTGAATAATTCAACTGTGCAGAGTTATTAAACAACAATAACACAGCTACTTGATAATTTTTAAATACCATTTCGATTGGCAATTTGGCTTCAAACCAACCGATGACATGACACATGCCCAAAGACTATATCCACGTAATTTTCTGAGGTTCAGGTACATTTTGTGTGGAATAAAAAAATTCAAATACCTCTATGCATTTGACCAACTCTATAGGCAGATTAATTTCAGAAAATCCATGTCTCAGCCAATATCTAGGAGTAAAAAATTTAATGGTGAAATCTATTTCTAGATTAATATTTAGATTATTACTAAGGTAGTCCTTAAAGATATTTCAGTCATTCCTTGATCGGCTAAAATATTTTAGCACGCCCTCTATTTTTCATGTAAATTCTTGACCACCACAGTGTTGCTTTAGTTTAGACAATGTACTACGTTCGTAATCTTCATTGCCACTCACACCCAACAGAAGTCTATCAATTATTTTTGATAATAAATTTCAACCATTAGAAGTTTATTGGTCACACATGCCAAAATTTTCACCACCGTTTCTAGAGTACCCTCTATATTATCACGGCATGAATATTTTGCCCCACCCTTCTAAAGGAGATTATCACAATATACAACGAGCGATTCTACGCTTCTGCTTTCTGCAACTCCACTGCTATAGGTGAACCAAAGTGCATAATGTAAAACCCCATCGAAACGCTTATTATTCTGAAATCCTTTCTCCACATATATCGAGTATTTGTCATGAAATTCAATAATATTCTAAACAAATGCCAACTATTCTTCCTAACTACCTATATTGTCTCTTTCTTGTGAATCTTGCAGGCTTAAGGCATTTTCTCGATGTTTAACTAATGTTGTCCATTCTCGATATAAACGTTCACCAAAGCTATTTTCTATGAGTTCCAAAGCTTCAGGTATTTCACAGAACAGAATGTACATCTTGGAAAGATCATCTATCTTCTCTTCCTTGAAAGAGGAATGGAAATTTGAACACTCTTTTCGTAGAACTTGGATCCCATGCTCAGAAGAAAGGAGTGCATGTTTACAAATTTGAGAATAATAGTTATCATCCATTCCATTTGTGAATGGGGAAAATATAATGGGACAACGACTTCCATCTCATGTTTCAAACATTTCTCCACCTTCAGCATATAATCTGGTCCAGAATACTCCACAGACCACAAAGAAGCCTTTGGAGAATAGTAAGTTGTAGCAGCTTCCAATCATTTTTTCGTATTCTTGCCTTTCTAGCCAATACAATGTCCAATCACTATGACATCCAATATCCCCAATGGAAAGTCATTATTTCACTATAGAGCACGCGACCGATGTTTTATTATGGTCGCTTTTGCATACCCAACATTGACTCACACGATGACGAACTGACCTCTGCGTCAGCTCTCTAGTTCTATGGTTTCTGTGAACCCTTTCATATTCTTCCTTTCATGCCAGTGCATCTAATCCTCTTCTCCTGAGGTTGCAAACTCTTTGGGCTCTCCTTCTGACGGTTCTGTATGTCTTCCCCCTTAGGAGGGGTAGGTAATACCCCCCTCCACCAAAATCTGTCCCTGCGGCGATGCTAGACTTGCTAGGAAGCTCTGTGCCAGGGTTGCAGATAGATTCTAACCGGACCCCCACTACAAACAATATAAGAGACGCAAAGACTAGCTCTGATATCCCTGGGATCGAGAGCATCGAACAGACAGCTTCTAAGGCATAGGAAAAAGTTTCCTCTGCCACTTGCATTGTTGGGAAAAATACTAAGAGGGGGGGGGTGAATTAGTATTTAGTGCAGACTGAAAAAGTTTTACTTTTTCTTTCTCTAAAACCCATACGCTACTTTAATGAAGCAAACTCATGTATACATGTGGATATCCTTATAAAACTCACGTATTAACATAGATTTCATTATGCTGATAATTCTTAGCTTAGATCATTGCATCATTCATTCATTAGATGTTTAGTAAGCAGTAAACATGTGCAGTAAGAACAGAATAAATCATCACACATAAGCAACACACATGAACACCAGGATTTAAGGTGGAAACCCAATTCGGGAGAAAACCACCGCTATCGTTGTCTCAGTCTTCAATATTTTATAATAAAGAAAACATCGTACAACCATGTACTGGTGCAGAATCATACCAGCACGCAGGAACCCACCTGCAGAAGGCTACAACCTTCTCTCATTTACTAGCCTCTCCTAGAAGGGAGCTACAACCCCCTGATCTTGTTTACCAGCCTCTCCTAGAAGGGAGCTACTACCCCCTGCTCTCGTTTACCAGCCTCTCCTAGAAGGGAGCCACTACCCCCTGTACTTGTTTACCAGCTACCACTAGAAGGGAGCTACAACCCCCTCACTGAAGGCTTCAACCCTCAGCACCATTGTGGACCATGTTTCATCAATTTTCATACTGGATCCATCAGCTTCCATACAATTATATCTTGTAGGCCATTTTTCATCAGATTTTCAGACTGGACCCACTCCATACATTTAAGCTCAACATTCATCAAACTGAAACCTATAATCCCATCAATTCAATCATTGAATCATCAACCAATCAACCAAAAACTTGATCTTTAATCAACATACTCAGCATCATTGAAGGATAGCAGTAAAACAGCAAAATAGATCAGACATTTCATACCACATACTTTAGCAAACCCTAGATTCCATACGTTCTTTTACTTCACTGAACCTACGTATGTATGTGCTTTTATGCACACCAACCCACGTATACTTCTGTGCATTCTTTAGAAAACCCTAACTGCCCATATGCGCCTTTCCTTAAGCAAACCCGCGTATACACGCGCTTTTACTAAAGTGAACCTGCGTATACATATGTAACTTTCCAGGAATGTGCAGCTCTTCAGATCAGATAAACAAATCAGATTTAATGCTTTACTTCAGAAAGTATTTCTCCTCATCTCAGATCTAAACATTCCATAAACAAATCTAGAAAATACATATACATTTCAGATCTAGAGATCCCTCTTCATCATTTTCTTCATAGGTGCATTATTAATTCAGATCAATCAATTCATTTCATGCAGATATACTTCAGAGTGAAGTATTCATTAAAACCCAGACACTTGCACACCTTGCATTATGATTCTCTTCCCCTTAAATAGATTTAGCCTTTATCAATACCATGAGCCAAAACCACACCACTTCCAATGGTATTCTTGGATAGGATCAAATAAATAATCCGAGCGCTCAATACTATGGGCCAATACCATGGTAATTCCCCTTGGTATTCTAATTTTGGAGCAAAGACCATACGCAACCAGCACGTGCTTTCCAGCGTGCATACGCCTTCTCCTTAACAAACCCGCATATGCTTTGTGACATGTCTTATTTATCATTTCTCGCTGCTTTAAATTCCTTTCTTCTGTTACTTGGTTTTCGTAGATACACCATCCTTCCTTTTAACACATAGATACATCATCAATAACTCATAGGTTTTTCTTTTCATAGGCAACTCATCAGTAGGTTTCCTTCCGAACAACTTCATCAAACGGGTTCCATCAAAGTCAATACATTTGTTTCCACATTGCCAACAATCTCCCCCTTAACTCATCGAAGTAGGTTTCCATCGAGACAACTTCATCGAATGTAGGTTGTCATCAACTTTATCAAGTAGGTTGCCATCATTAATAAAGTAGGTTCACATCCAAAGACAACTCATCAAGTCAGTTTCCATTAAGGACAACTTCATCTAGTAGGTTGCCATCAAAGACAACACATTGCATCATATTGCCAACAATCTTATTTCATCAAGTGGGTTGCCATCAAGGACAACACACGCCAACAATCTCCCCCTTTGGACTTGATGGAAACCATGATGGTGTTTGATCACCACAACAGATAGATACATTGAATATAACCATTATGCAAACACCATGATGCTCTCCCCCTATTCAAACACCATGTTACTCTCCCCCTTTGACATCAAGGGCAAAGGGCGGATGAAAACCAAAACAAGGTTTTTCTCCTCATGTAGAAAGAAGAGCTTTGTAGATCTGATGTGCATTGAAGTTACCATGCTCCCCCTGAGTTCATGCTGAATCTTCAAACATATTATTCAATGAAGTACATGACTCTATGACCTTTCCTATCACCAAGGACTCATACTTACAGCAAAGATCCAACCAAGTGGATTTACATATATGACTCAAGTACCCAACCAAGTGGGTTTACACATTTTGACTCAACTACCCAACCAAGTGGGTTTACAAATTTGACTCAAGTCCTTACATGACTGAATATTACAATTTTACATCATAGGTCTCAACATGACCTTTTCATCAAATTACAAATATGACTTTTTATAATCAAGATCAAGGAATCTCAATCATGAGATCAGATCATAGCAAATCAAGAGAATGCCAACAATGCATCCTTTCCACATGACCAATGCTCCCCCTTAGCTTGTGCATCCTGAACACTTTCAACAGCAAATCATCAAGGCATCTTCATCAACAATATCAGAGAATGAAATAGAATTATGAAAATTGGAACACCACCAGAGATACCAAACAATACAGCAGTTGTGCTGAAAAATGCTGACCCAGAAACATTTTGTCAGCAAATACCCATACACGGTTTTTTGTGTATGAACTCGCGTATATACGCGACTGTCTTTTAGGAAATCCGCGTATCCAACTTAATCTTCTAAAATTTAATCAGATCTGATCCTCTGCATGACAGAGACTACTCTCAACTTTTGTCTGAGATATTCGAATGCTTCCCTGGGATATATGAGAGAATAAACATAGGACAATGTAGCTATGTTTTCAAGTGTCATCCAACATTTTTAGCATAAGTGCATCAGTAACCAGGCCTTCAGACTTTTTGCAGCATCAACAAATTCTTCCCAATAGGAATTATCATACCAGAACAACTTCTTCAGTAGACAATATGTGTCAAGCAATCATCCATGTGATTTGTTATCACCAAGATCTTCATGATTTATCTTTAATCAAATTTGTGTAGGAATTATGTATATAAGATCTCAATTGTGTCACAAGTCATCAGCACCAAACTCTGCATGATCTATCCTTACTCTGAATTATAAGACTTCCATCTTATCCATGTGTGAAAACAAAAGATATTCTTCAGCAAAAAGCAATTAGGGTTCATCCATAATCTCATCATAAGAAACCATGTATCATGTCATCATCATTTGAGCAAGAACGAAGGAATAATCAGATACAATGCCAACAATGCAATAATTAGTTGTTAGAATGATGCTCCCCCTGAACTTGTGTTCCTGATCTTTGGCTCTCTTACTATTTTTCTTATCAGAAAAGCATACGCTACTGTCTCTAGCAGAACTCACGTGTATACGCAGCTTTTGTTTACGAAACCTGCGTATGGAAAGTGAAATACTGAAAATTTCACTCCTTCATCTCGCCCTGAACTTAAGCCACCTGTACTTGCCTTCTTCACATCAGATGCACTGTTAGAAATAAACATACCCAGAATTACCAAACCAGCCATGGGAATCACCATACATTGCTCCCCCTGTGATGATACATTATTAATCCCTATAATGTATCTCACATCATTCTGCAATCATTATGAGAAGTAGGCTTTAGAAGCGGATGAATGCAATAGGATTATTATCCCCTACGTTTTTGACTGGTCCTCCTTCCTTTTCTAGCTTTGCTTGAACTTTCTTATTGTGTGCTGAAAATTATCCAATTTCTCAGATCTGTTCATCATGCATTATTTTTCTACATGTACATACTTATTACAAGCATAACATCTTATGTGACTAGAAAAGTAATCATAAGGATCATAGTATGTTTTTCTATTCTTTCTTCTATTGCAATCAGCTGCTTTATGACCATACTTGCTACATGAAAAACAACATCCCTTGAAGAAACCAGAGTACCTTTCTATGTAGAATCTATTTGTTTGTGACTGAAACAATCTTCTTCTACAATTGGCTGCAACATGCCCATAATTATGACATTTAAAGCATTCAACATTATTGATCAAAGGAGGGAATGATTTCTTTTGAGATTTCATGATTGTCAGTTGACCTTTTGTTTCTTTCAACACATCAGGTTTTGCATTAATATCCTTTGAATATTTAACACTTTCTTGTGAACTAGATTCTCCTTTAACAGTTTCATGAAAACCAAGACCAAATTTAATAGAAGGAGACCTTTGACTACTAAGAATATTATCCAGAATCTTAGTACAATCTTGAAACCTCAAGAGTTAATCCTTTTCTTCTAATTTACCTTTTAGAATGTTTACCTCAACCTCCAATTTTTGGCATTGCCTCTTCATACTTTCTTCGACCCTTCTTCCTTCTTCTACTTGATCATTCAGTTTTAAAATCTCTTCCTTCAACCCATTTTCTTGTTCTTCAAAAGTTTGTAGAAGTTCTTCATTCTTCTTATTTGATGCTCCAAGATCTGCTTTTAGAGAGATGATTTCTACTTCAAGTTCTTCATTATTATTATTTTATTTTTCCGAATCTTCATTTAGATCGATGATTTTTGCTTCAAGTATTTTATTTCGATTGGTTGCATAATTGTACAACCTTTGATACTTGTCTATCTGACCATTCAGTATTTCTATCTGTCCTTTCATTTGAGAGATCATCTCATTGTAGATAACTTCTCTCTCTTTAAATGATCTTTTTTGATCTTCAACTTTAATCTTGAGAGCTTCTTCTAGATCCATAACATTACTTTCACTATCTTTACCATTGCTTGCACAAGAAAGTGAATCACAAGAACAACATTCAATACCTGTTTTATCTTCTTCATTTTCTGCTGCACATGTTTTCTAAGATATCTCCTTTTGAGTAGCCTTCTTCTTTTTCTTCCTTCCCATTGCGACGGATCTCCTTCAAGCGATCAAGCTTCTGCAAAAGGACCTGCTCCGATACCAATTGTTGGGAAAAATACTGAGAGGGGGGGTGAATCAGTATTTAGAGCAGACTGAAATTTTTTTACTTTTTCTTTCTCTAAAACCCATACGCTACTTTAATGAAGCAAACTCATGTATACATGTGGATATCCTTATAAAACTCACGTATTAACATAGATTTCATTATGCTGATAATTCTTAGCTTAGATCATTGCATCATTCATTCATTAGATGTTTAGTAAGCAGTAAACATGTGCAGTAAGAACAGAATAAATCATCACACATAAGCAACACACATGAACACCAGGATTTAAGGTGGAAACCCAATTCGGGAGAAAACCACCGCTATCGTTGTCTCAGTCTTCAATATTTTATAATAAAGAAAACATCGTACAACCATGTACTGGTGCAGAATCATACCAGCACGCAGGAACCCACCTGCAGAAGGCTACAACCTTCTCTCATTTACTAGCCTCTCCTAGAAGGGAGCTACAACCCCCTGATCTTGTTTACCAGCCTCTCCTAGAAGGGAGCTACTACCCCCTGCTCTCGTTTACCAGCCTCTCCTAGAAGGGAGCCACTACCCCCTGTACTTGTTTACCAGCTACCACTAGAAGGGAGCTACAACCCCCTCACTGAAGGCTTCAACCCTCAGCACCATTGTGGACCATGTTTCATCAATTTTCATACTGGATCCATCAGCTTCCATACAATTATATCTTGTAGGCCATTTTTCATCAGATTTTCAGACTGGACCCACTCCATACATTTAAGCTCAACATTCATCAAACTGAAACCTATAATCCCATCAATTCAATCATTGAATCATCAACCAATCAACCAAAAACTTGATCTTTAATCAACATACTCAGCATCATTGAAGGATAGCAGTAAAACAGCAAAATAGATCAGACATTTCATACCACATACTTTAGCAAACCCTAGATTCCATACGTTCTTTTACTTCACTGAACCTACGTATGTATGTGCTTTTATGCACACCAACCCACGTATACTTCTGTGCATTCTTTAGAAAACCCTAACTGCCCATATGCGCCTTTCCTTAAGCAAACCCGCGTATACACGCGCTTTTACTAAAGTGAACCTGCGTATACATATGTAACTTTCCAGGAATGTGCAGCTCTTCAGATCAGATAAACAAATCAGATTTAATGCTTTACTTCAGAAAGTATTTCTCCTCATCTCAGATCTAAACATTCCATAAACAAATCTAGAAAATACATATACATTTCAGATCTAGAGATCCCTCTTCATCATTTTCTTCATAGGTGCATTATTAATTCAGATCAATCAATTCATTTCATGCAGATATACTTCAGAGTGAAGTATTCATTAAAACCCAGACACTTGCACACCTTGCATTATGATTCTCTTCCCCTTAAATAGATTTAGCCTTTATCAATACCATGAGCCAAAACCACACCACTTCCAATGGTATTCTTGGACAGGATCAAATAAATAATCCAGCGCTCAATAATATGGGCCAATACCATGGTAATTCCCCTTGGTATTCTAATTTTGGAGCACAAAAGACCATACGCAACTTGGCACGTACTTTCCCGCGTGCATACGCTACTTCTCCTTAACAAACCCACGTATGCTTTGTGACATGTCTTATTTATCATTTCTCTGGCACTTTCTGGAATTCCTTTCTTCTGTTACTTCTGAGCTGATCTGTAGATACACCATCCTTCCTTTTAACACATAGATACATCATCAATAACTCATAGGTTGCTTTTCATAGGCAACTCATCAAGTAGGTTTCCATCAAGAACAACTTCATCAAGCAGGTTCCATCAAAGTCAATACATTGTATCACATTGCCAACAATCTCCCCCTTAACTCATCAAGTAGGTTTCCATCAAGGAAAACTTCATCAAGTAGGTTGTCATCAACTTTATCAAGTAGGTTGCCATCATTCATCAAGTAGGTTGCCATCCAAAGACAACTCATCAAGTCAGTTTTTATCAAGGACAACTTCATCTAGTAGGTTGCCATCAAAGACAACACATTGCATCATATTTCCAACAATCTTATTTCATCAAGTAGGTTTCCATCAAGGACAACACATGCCAACATGCATCCCTAAAGTGGCAGAACGGGTCAAAATCGACCTCCCTAGTCACCGTATCAATGGACACATTCAGTATATGAAAGATCACGCCCTCATTGGAAAGTTCATCAATCTCTAGCCAACTGAGAAGGCTTTGCAAGGTTGGATAATGTCCAAATGGAAGCCCAAGGGACAAGTGACTTTGCAACTTGGCCCCAAAGGATTCTTCACTACTATCTTCCACTACCTTGAGGATAAGACCCGCATCTTTGAAGGAGGCCCTTGCTTCTTCAACTCTGCAGGTCTGTATCTTCGTGATTGGATTGAAAGATTTCATCTAGATAGGGAATATTTCTGTTGGGCTCTAGTGTTGATACGCATGTATTCCCTGCCTCTGGAATACTGGGATGAAGAGACTTTGTGGGACATTGGTGATGGTCTAGGGGAGTTCATAAAGGTTGCTAAGAAAACAAAAATCAGATTCTACACTTCCTACACCAGAATATGTGTCCACATGCACCTTGCTAAGCCTGTTATAGACTCGGTAAGCTTATTTCATGATGACTTTGAATGGATCCAGACTATTTACTATGAGCACTTTCCATTCCGCTGCAGAAAATGTCATGAGCATGGCCACCTGTTCAGATATTTTCCTCTGAACTAGAAGCCCAATACCTCCCCCCTGATGCTGGAAAAGATGCGGAAGGCTTCACCAAGGTTTCCTCCAGGAAGAAGCATTCCAAGAAATCCCCCATCATCTCTACTGCCCGCAACCTTCCTAATACTAGCAACAACTTTGAAGTTCTTGCCTCTCAAGACCCTCCAGGGGATCACCAGGCTTAGCCCTCTGCCTCTAGCCCTTTACCCGACTCTTCTGCCTCTACTCTCAAACCCCAAATTTCTATTGCAACTTCAACAGTCTCTCTGGCCTCCACTTCTGCTGAAGTCCAAATCAATCCCTCTATTCCAGTTTCTTCGCTCATGGACATGTATTTCTCCAAAGCTATAGTCCCCCCTCCTGGTTCGGAAGACGTAGATTAGAATGCCCCTACCCTCATGGATGAAGAACCTGAAAGCGTTGACATAGGGGAGCTCAACATTCTTGCTCTGGAGGAAGCTTGCCATCAGAAAGAATACAGCAACATTAACCCTCAACAGATAGACAATTTGGAAGTGGTCCTCTCTCGCGCACAGCAGAGGAACTCACTAGGCATTCAAGCAGGGAGCCCATGGGATGGAAGGAAAATTATGAAAGAAATAAAAAAAAGAGGAAGGAAGACAGATTTACAGAGAACTATTATTATAGGTGAAATACTTGTGGAATCAGGAAGATTTCCCAAGTTGACAAAGTTCTACAAGGCTCTTTCGCATAGTTCTTCATGAAGCTTATCTCCTGGAATGTGAGAGGGCTCAATAGCCCCTCAAAACATAGAATTCTTAAAAATATGATACAACAATACAAACCTTCGATTGTTTATCTTCAGGAGATGAAATGTAATAGCAAAGCACTTGAACACATTGTAGCCAAAGTTTGGGCAAACTGCCGCTCAGTAACGGTGGATGCTTCGGGCACCTCAGGAGGGCTGGAAATCATTTGGGATCCTCAAGTTCTTTCTCTTTATGACTTTCATGATTCCCACTATTTCATTCAATCGACCTTCCATTTGATAGGTACCAACATACACGGTCACCTAACCAATGTATATTTCCCGCAAGAAATCCAAAAGAAATTAGATTTTCTCTTTACTTTAATAGATCTGAACTCCCTGAGGAAGTTCCCACTTTGGATCTATGGGGGGGATTTCAACATGAATACCTCTTTGGAGGAAAAATCGAGCAGAAGGCACAGGCTAGATGGGGATAGCTTAGGTTTCAAATACCTCATTTCAAACAATCAGCTAGTGGATCTTCAAACTTCCAATGGTACGTTCACATGGACCAACAAGCGCAGAGGGACACAGCACATTTCTTCTTTCCTGGATCATTTTCTCATGTCAAACAACGCTATTCATCTTAGGGGGGGCTTCCATTCTTCTATTCTTCCCCTTGCTGGTTCAGATCATTGGCCCATCCTCCTTCAATGGGCTCGTCCAAGTTCGCATTGCAATAGGCCTTTTCTATTCGAATCATTCTGGTTCTCCCACTCTGGTTTTAAAGAAATTGTCATCAAAGCTTGGCATTCATATGTTCCATCCAAGGGTTCAAAAATGTTTCAATTCCAGCAAAAGCTTAGGAATCTCAAGCACATGCTCAAACATTGGAATAAATCTCAGTTTGGTAACATCTTCGACAACCAGAAGGAGCTAGAGCTTCAAATGAGCCTTCTACAATATAAAATCATCACTGAAGGCAGAGCAGAGGACTATGATAGTAAGGAAGCCGATCTCCTCACAAAAATTGACAAGAGTAGGCAACAGGAGGATACTTTCTGGCGACAGAAATCTAGAGTCAGATGGCTTCAAGAAGGGAGAAAAACACAAAGTTTTTCCACAGGTCCACTATTCAAAGAAGGATGCATAATAACATTTCTTTTCTCAATAAAAATCAGGGAGTTCATTTAGAGGCGCATGAGGACATTGAAAAAGAGCTCAGAGGGTACTTCCAAAATATTCTACAGGAATCGGAAGGCAATCAACATCAAGCTATTCGATTTGTTACACAACATATACCTAAAATCATTACAGAGGATCAAAATGCGATGCTACTCTAGCCAGTCACCCTTCATGAGGTAGAGAAAGCAATTTCTCAACTTAAAGATGGTGAAGCACCAGGCCCAGATGGCTTCACGGCCAACTTCTTCCACTCATTATGGGAGCTTATTAAGATGGAAGTTTGGGCTTTAGTGGAAGAATACCACTCCATGCACTAGATCCTTCCTTCACTGAACTCAACTTTCCTTGCTCTCATCCCCAAGGAGGAGAATTCAAGCACTCTGGATAAATACAGGCCCATAGCACTCTACAATGTCATATACAAGTTGATCTCCAAAGTCATTGCGAACAAGCTTAAGCCCCTCCTTCCTCTCCTTATCTCGCAAGAGAAAACTGGTTATGTGGAAGGGCATCAAATCTTTGATAGCATAATCCTATCGCATGAGGTGATACATTCACTCAAGCTCCTTAAGAAACCAGGTATTCTTCTCAAACTAGACTTATCTAAAGCATTCGACAAATTAAGTTGGAATTATATCAAACAAATGCTCCTGGCTTTTGGTTTTAATGCTCCTTGGACACGGTGGGTCATGAGCCTTCTGTCTTCCCCCAGTTTCTCAATCCTTGTTAATGGCTCTCCCTCATTACCATTTCGGTCTTCTAGGGGCATCCGTCAGGGGGATCCCCTGTCCCCCTTACTTTTCGTACTCATGGCTGAAGGCCTTAGTCGCCTTATTCATCATGATGCCTCCTCTGATTCAATTAAAGATATCTCTCTACATGACAACTCCCCTATTACTCACCAAAAATTTGTTGATGATAACTTGCTTTTTTGCCTTCAAATCCCTGTTTAACACCTTCTCGGAGGCTTCTAGAACCACCATCAACTCAGATAAATCCCACATTTTATTTTTCAACACCCCTTCCATTTCTCAACACAATATCGCTAGAATCTTGGGCTTCTCGATTGATGTTCTTCCTTCCAAGTATCTTGGGGCTCTCCTAGTCGACTCGGTCATTAAGCATGCCTCTTGGAGAGCCCTTCTAGATAAGCTGGAAGCCAGGCTCTCCTCATGGATGTACCGCTCTCTTAATATGGCCAGCAGAATCATCTTAATCAAATCATTTCTCCAAGCTATGCCTCTTTATCTCTTTTCCATCATGGCTGCTCCAAAATGGGTTCTGAAGCAAATTCACAACTTACAGAGGAATTTTCTTTGGGGTTCTTCGGGCCTAAAAAAAAAATGGGCCCTTGTCAAATGGACAGAATTTTGCACTCCAAAAAATGTAGGGGGGTTGGGCTTGAGAGATCTGCTTCATAGCAACCAAACCATGGGTGCTTGTATCTGGTGGAACTGGATCTCTAAACCAAACATCCCTTGGGCTCGTCTTTGGCAGGTCAAATATGCTCCAGGCAGACCCTATGAGGATCTCATTTGCATCATCACAGATGCCCCTAGTTTGATGATCTGGAATGCAGCAAAACAACATAGTGCCTTCAACCAAGCTCACAGTTTTTGGGAGATCCATTCAGGAGACAAAGCTAGATTCTGGGAAGACTCTTGGCAAAAAATGCCAAAACTCTCCTCGCTATTCCACAAACCTTTGTGGCAAATCTTTCTTCAGAACACCATCCTCAATCAAGTCAATAAGTTTTGGCAACCCCAATCCTCTCATGGTCTTCAGTTATGGAAACCAGCTCTCACCTGGAAAGAGGACTGGAAAGGGGAGACATATGGTGACATTGAATAGGAGCTTAGCTTAAGAAGAATCAAAGTTTCGGCCCACGCAGATAGGCTGAGGTGGGGATACTCTCCATGGGGAAAATTTTCTACCCAAGAAGCTTACAGGTTACTATATTGCCCTCAGCAAAATTAGCAGGACCGCATAGGGGCTCAAGTCTGGCTCCCCAAAACTTGGCCTAAGATCTCCACTTTCCTCTGGCTCCTCAGCAAAGGAAAAATACTCACGTGGGACAATCTTCTGAAATGAGGATTTATTGGCCCTTCAAGGCACCCCAACTGTAATTCTCAGGCAGAATCCATACAGCACCTCCTTGATTCTTGTTCTTTAGTTACACATCTTTGGGACCAATTCACCTTCTGTTTTAGAAGAACTGGGAGACAGGTTGGTGATATCAACAATACCATCAGATGGTGGCCTTCTCAGCCATTCCAAAGTCAATTGATCAATACCCTCTGGAACTTGTTCCCTAGCTTCATTTATTGGTCCACTTGGAAGCAACGCAATTACAGGACATTCAAGGACACATCCACTCCGATTGATATCCTTTGGTCCAATCTCAAGCGCAATCTACAAGAAACTTTAGCTCTTGTTCACTGGCAAGATTTGGATATGCCTTCTTCGCCGGTTGAATGCCTCATTTTGAAAAGATGTAACCTCGATCTCAATCACCCTGTAGGGAAAGCTCAGAATTCCTCGAAGCATTCGGAGTCGCCTATCTCCTGGTCTCCTCCCATGATTCATGCTTACAAAATGAATTTTGACGGTGCGGCAAAAGGAAATCTGGGATTTTCTGGCTATGGAGGCATTTTTAGGAATCATGAAGGCACTATCACACATATCTTCTTCGGCTCTCTTGGTCGCAAATCTAATAATACAGCTGAACTCTAAGGCCTTTGGCAGGGGTTATGCATTGCAGATAAAGAGAAATTCTTCCCTCTAGAAGTTGAAGGGGACTCTCAAATCCTTATTGAGGCTGCAATTCGTCTCCATTCTGGTTCTTTAGCTTCCAAAGTGGCCTCAAGTTGGAGGCTACAGAGCAGACTGGAAATAATTGAAATATGACTCAAGATGCCTAGAGCCATCACCTTTAAGCATATTAGATGCACAACCAACAAATTTTCTGATCGATTGGCTAATCAAGGCGCCACTCAGATTACTCCTTTCTATGAGGGCTCTCTTCACAACTCCGATGATGCACAATTCATTCATGACTGCACTTCCTTGGTGCACCAGGACCTCCAAGCCCCGGATGCGGGTGATGAGATTGCATGAAATGTGGTAGAGGATTTGGGCTGGCACGTGGGATTCTACCATCGCCACCCTTCCTCTCGTCCTCATGTATTAATCGCATTAACGACAAGCCACCCACTGCATTTATGCAGCATTGTTTCCCATGCTTACATCTGCTCCTCAGCGATATGGCTTCTTCCGGAAGCTTCAAGCCTGCATTGTTGCCTTTGCGCTCTTGCTGCTCCTCGGCGGTCTCAAAGCCCAGCTCTAGGACCATCACTAGACGTAGATGTTCAATTTATTTTTGCTTAGACCTCATTCTGGGCTTACATGTTTCGCAGAGCTCCCATTGCTCTCAGGGAATCAGTTCTCACTCTGTCTCTCTCCCAAATCCGTTCGCCACTTATCAGCCCTTTGTGCTCAGCTCTAGTCTACCCATTCATTCCCCGCCTTCCGCTTCCTGCTTTGTATCACTCAGTATTTCTCATTTGTTTCCTATGCCTCGTTTGCGCCAGAGGATGTGGTGTCATCGCGGCTCAAGCCATGGATGTCCTCCCTGCCACCCTCCCTGACCCTCTCCGAGCTCCTCATCTCCTCCCTCGGACTCCCCGCAGGGTCATTACTTTGAGACTAGAAGTGGTCGTGGCTTTCAAGCTGGTCATGAGATTTCTCAGCCTGCAAGAGGCATCTCCAGTCTCATCCCCGGTCAACAGCATACTACCCAATTCCGTTTCACCTATTTACTCAACATGCCGACTGTTACAGCCACCATTACTATTGATTTTAAAGAGGAGCCCCCCGAATTGAGTTTCGAGCTTTCGTGTTCTCATCTGGCGCAATTGGTGGCTGATAGGCCTTTCTCTCCCTCCAGAGGTTGTCAGAAAAGGAAAGAGGTCGAGTGCAGCTCCTCGCAGGATCTTAGAATTGCAGATGTTTCGGGCGACACCAAGCGAGGCTATTTTTATGCTACTGATGATAAGCTGGGTGAGAATGACACCAAGCAAGGTTGTACCAGTGCTAAAGTTTATTTGCAGGTCGAGGATGACCCTTACGCCTTTGTTTTTCGAGTGGTCGAATCTCCCCCCTCCTCTCAAGGTACTTAAATGGCCAATCTCCATTTTTGCTTGTTTTTGGATGGTCGACAGTCCAGGTTTGGCACTGGTTTTTTCTTGCTGCCTCAGCTTGCTTATCTACAGATCTATAGCTTGTCTAATGGCCAGTTTCCCCTTTGTAGGCAGCTATTTTTTTTGTCTGGGAACGATTATGTTTGCATCACCTGTTCTAGTTATTGTGGGTTGACAAACTGTTGGAGTTTCATGGCCAGTTTCCCCTATGAGGGCAGCACTCTCTTGTTGAATTTCCTGATTGAGCTTCATGGTTATTTCTGTGTGTTGTTACTATGGGTTGATAAACTGTTACAGCTTCATGGCTGTTTTAGAATGCCCATACCACGGGCCAGAACTTCTGAGGCCCTGGCCTCCATGTAAATTTTTGTATACTAATAGATTAAGCTTATTCAGAAAAAAAATTTAAAAAAATAAAAATAAAAATAAAAAAAATCCACAATGCAACGAATAACCTTCCGCAATAAAGTGCAGTTAAGTTGTTCTTCATCCCTCTCTTTATCAGAAAGAACAATAACAGACTTCATCACATTGTCTCATAATTCATTCAAGACAAGTTCTTAGAAACACCTCACTGAAGCACTGGAGACATTATATTCATCAGTTAAAGACACACTGAAGCATTCTCTAACCCCATAGTTATAGTCCAGATCAAAAAAACGATCCAAATAATTAAAAATGTGTGACAGCCATCTAACCATGACCTTTTAAATTTCCCAACGTCTCACAAAATTTTTTAACATCAATTCATCATCATCAAGTTGTCTCCTCAAGGCGGGTAAAACAGTATCTATGAGATACTCTTTATGTATTTCTTGTATAAGTCAAACAACTGATATGTCACATATGGTTGTGTAAATATTGATCTTCTCCTCTGCAATAAAGTCACCATACCCCTCAACTCCTTCCACGAAGTTTCTAAGCTTAGTAGTACCCTGGTACGCAATAGACCATCCTTCTTTTAGCATTATAATATTTCCCTTGCTGCTATTACTCTTTGCCATGTTTCCCTTGATGCTATCACTCTATCTTCATTATTGTTATTAATCTTACAATTTGCGTTTCTTCGCTCTTTATATTCATAGGCTTCACCTTTTCAAAAGATCGCATCCATTGGCATTTTGAGGTTGAATGGAGCATGTACTAACATTTTCATTTTCATTGAGCCGATATTAATTTTAAATATTTTATTAAGAATTTTTTTTAATATACTTTAAATACCTAAACGGGTAGGATAATAATTATTTACTTCTTCAAGGTAATGTTTAAAATATAATATATAGGAATAAAATTGCAGCATCTCTAACCAAATGGCCCTTATAAATAACATGTCCTAATGGCTTTGGAAATTCGAACAAATTTTTTCTATAATTTAGACAAAATTGATTAAAAATATACACATGGAAAAGGGTCAAAATTTAAAGTAGTGATACTACTTCAATTTTTTTATAACATTCTCAATAATTAATTATTATTATTATTATTATTATTATTATTTGACCAAGAATAATATCATATATTTATATATATCCTATGACACATGTACCATATTGTTTTGTTATATAATATGAAAATATCAAGATATACTTGAGATTTATTTATTTTTGTGTAGTCATATTATAATTATCATTATCTCCATAATACCATGCTTTCACAATCTATAATATATGGCATGCATATTGGGTCGAAAATACATAAAGGATTCTAGTTATGAAGTTATGGTTGGGTATTGGCATGAATATTCGCTTAATATTCATGAATAAAGCATGTTTTTTTTCGCTTGTGAATATGGTCAAAATGCATTGTTGATATCATAATGTAAGTCTCTCGAACCTCCAAATGGCATCCACTTAATTGAATACAACTCCAACCACTTGGGACACTTGTCCTCGAGTTCAACATTGATTCTCTTAAGGTTTGATCTGATTGTCCTCGTTTCAGTAGGGTGGTTAAGGGTAGCTTCCCCTAACTATGTCACTGTCGACACAGTCAGTCTATGGTTTTTTTTTTTGGGGGGTTCAACCATTTGCAATTAACCCTAAGGGAATTATGGTTTTCCTCTTCTCCCTTTAGTCTACGATGCCAAAAATCTAAGATATTTCCATGGCTTTCACTAGTTAATCTTATTTACATGTTTTATAATCAAGAGAGGTACTTCATAAATTCTCGTACCTATTTCTCTTGATTTATAATTTATAGTTAGTGACTATGCCAAGAGTTTCTTCATCATCAGTTTAGATGTGGAATTCAATTGGTCATACACTTAGGTAAAAAAGAAATTCTACTTCAAAAAAATTTCTTTGTACTGTGAACTTTATTATAAAAGGTTAATGGTTATACTAAGGTTTCCATGCTCTAGGTTCTAACATTACATTGGTGATCCTATTCACAATCTGCATTAGGTATGTACATACTCTAAGTTTGTCCCATTTGTATTACTGTGACTTTTTTTTTCTCTTATGGTTTGTCTTCTTGGAGGATAGGATTCTAACTTAATCTAACTCATATTTTCATGAATCATGTTGATTGGGGCTTTTGAAATTTAAATTTCATGACTTATTCAGTCTTCTTCTCTTTTCTAGGTTTCAATTTCTTTGTACTCTTCTCCTCAGTATTAGGGTATGTCTAAATGTTAATATATATTTTTTCCGATATCGGGCTTATTAAGGTTTGGGAATATGTTATACATAATTCTGTTATAGTTAACTTATAACTTCATCCCCTTTTTAGTTACAGCAAAAAGACTCTTAATAACGTGTATTTATGACTTGTATTACAAGAGTGTGAATTTCAATTAACTTTGTACTCCCTCAGGCCAATAGTTTGTACAAAATTTTCCAAAATGTCACTTTTTAAAACTTATGGTATCATTATCGCTACGACCATTTTCAAGGATTGTCACTCTTTGCTAAGTTATGTGATACATATATAATGTTTTTTTCACAATTGCATCTAGAATCATTATTGTTTTTGGTAAATCTTAAATAACATTGTTATTTAGGTGCCTTTTCTTTTAAAATAGTCTTAAATTGGTTTGTCAAAGACTTGATATTAATGAACAGAGTTATTTTTTATTCAATGGGTTGTTTTACTTGTCATTCTGAAATTGAATAATCACATTATATTCATTTTGTTATGTTCACTAAGCGCAGTTACTTTTCTTCTTCTTGCATATCTTGTAAATGTATATACTAGTCAATGAAGGTTATTACTCTCGATATAATTATGGGTTGGTTTAGAATTATACCTAGGTTAACTTTTAGGACCTAATACGGTACTCTTTTTGTAATGTAGTAATTTCTTTCATTTGATATGTGAGTGTATTTTAAACTATATTTATCACCAATGTTATTTATTTCTTTAGTTTATCTTTCATTAAAATAGTCATATGATTTTGTCTCCTCGTAGTTTACTTACATCAATTCTTTATCTTAGATTATATCAATATTGTAGAGGGTAAGAAGGACTTGTCCTATTACCGGGACCTTCCATTCTCCCTACTGTATTACTGAGGTATAATTTATTCACATAAATAAGGATGATTTCCCTTTTAGACTTCTATCTACGGGTGGGAACTAACTTGTTTCTACAATGTGAGTATATATATATATATATATATATATACTTCCACTGTAACATTTAAACATATTTCTTCACATTTTCACAAAAAAATAATTAATAGAAGCTTATATAATATGAATTCTATTTCACTTATATAAGCTTCTATTAATTATTTTTGTGTGAAAATGTGAAGAAATATGTTTAAATGTTACAGTGGAAGTTTATATATATATATATATATATAACTTCCACTGTAACATTTAAACATATTTCTTCACATTTTCACACAAAAATAATTAATAGAAGCTTATATAATATGAATTCTATTTCACTTATTTTACAAAGAGATTTCATAAATATCTACATCAATTAATACTTACAAATACAGATTTCATGTATTACTATCATTCACAGTAATAGTTCTGGTCTCAAAGAAAAATTATTAATAACCTAAAATACTAATATGTTGGAGTTGAAGTTATTATGGAATTCACAAGGGAGAAAGGAAACTCGTCCTAACCGATGAGAATGAAAACCACTAGTTCCCTAGGCTAATTTTCCACTCCCAGAAGAGTTTCTTGACAATGACATAGAAAATTTTGTACAAAGAAGACTATATAAGTTTAGCCTAGAAACTCGCAGACTCAACAAGTATGACCTAGGGATTTCATTGGCCCCAACCAACTCAGGAATACCCTAACTAAAAACGTCCTACCTTACCTTCAATAATGCCCTGGTACAAGTTCACAATCTTACAACTTCATTCTCCTCACTTGACCTCCTCCAACTAGGTACCAAGTCTTCAATGTTGCATCACGTTTCTTCCCCTCTCACCCTCTTGGATCCCTTGTCCCAATTAAGATTATTTATCTCTAGGGAGAGGAATAAGTGTCTTCTAAGAGTCTGGTGAGTGAAATTTTTTTCATTTATTCTCTTTTACCCATGAATTCCAAGACTTTCCATAACCACTTTTATATAAAATTAAAATAAACTTTAAACATTAATGTTTTCCACCAGGCTTTAGCCTATGATTTACCAAGTCCTTGTAGTAAAAGTAAATTAAATATTTACTTTTCACCAAGTCATATGTATTTTTCTATATAAATATATGAGCTCATATTGAAATATGTTAGTTGATTTGAATATTAAAAAAAATATTTTAATGGTGAAATATTTAAATATGTAAATATTAGCCTAGCTTCATTTTATAAATTTCAGATATATCAAGCATTGAGAGGTATCAAATCTATTTTCCATTTGAAATATGTTTGCATCAAAAGAGATTTGATCCTTATGTGTAAGGTGCCAACTTTGTGAGGTGCGTTCACGATGACGAGCATGCCCACAAGGAGTTTGGGTGATGTTTGGGTGCCATGTGACATTACAAGCATATCGTCGCACCATAACCACATGAGCATGGGTATGTGACGACGAAGGAACATGGGTGGTGACCGAGCGATGTTAGTGAGGGCATCATCTCATTATAGCTGGTGAGGGTCATTGGTCGAGTGATGTTATAGTGGAACGTCGCACCATAACTGCGGGTAGAGGCCGACATATTGGGCGGAGGCCAACATTACACATAGTGGGTGAAAAACTGAATGGAGGTCGTGTGGGTTGGCTTGCATTTTCCAAGTGACCCACGCCATTACACAGGAAAGTGTATAAAAGATATGAGTGAAAAAAATTCAACAATCCAAAAACGAATGCACATAAGGCATTCAAGCAAAGGGCCTTGGACAGCACCATGAGATTTGCCAACAGCTCATTGATGGAATCCAACACTATGGTCCTGGGTAGGATGAACTTAGCAAGCGTACAATAGTTTAGGGTGTTAGGTCGAGTCGTGAATGCAGAGCCAAGGTATCCGGTCGAGTCGGGCATCATGTGCAGAACAGTATCACAAGTCGTCCACACCGTTGGTCGAGTCAGGCAGAGCATAGGGCATCGGGTCGATTCGAGCGGCAATTGGAGGACTGCGTGTGGAATAGTAACACAGGGCATCTGTAGTGCAGGTCGAGTCAGGGCATGCGGCGAGATGAGAATTGAGTTTAGACCTCATTCTGAAGCGACCGTTGGACACTCGATGAGCTTGAAAATCACTTGAACGTCAAGGGTAGCAGCTGACCCACAGTGACCCGGGAACACGACACTTGGGTAGAATTGTGAAAAAATTTCTAAAGCTAAAATAAATGTTGTGAATGGATTTTTTGGGCTATTTTGATGATTGAAAAGTGGTGGAACTTGGTCAAGAGATAAACTAACCTTTCCAAGGAGAAAAAGGGGTTTTTGTTGGATTGGAATTTGTATTGTATTTTATACTTTATGAAACATATTATCGAGCAGATGTATTAATAGGGAGTTTCCCCTCCCTTGTATGTGTGGGCCTACATGTGGATATTATGATGATTTTTATGCTTTCCACATATTGAAATAATATTGTGATTAACTAATTAAGATAGTGTTGCTAAAGGCGTAGTCTACTTGTGGAGTACTTGAAAAAAGAAAAACAAGGTAGTGTCGCACCCATCTATAGTGTGGTTGAAAGACTACCAAGCTATAGGGGCATGAAAAGTGGTATCAAAGCTATAATATTTGGGGCTTTTGATCATTGAGGAAGGTAGGAACACAAGTGCAGGGTTGAAGGTGGTGTTGAAGCTAGATTTGTATTATTACGGTTTCTGATAGAAGCTATTTCAAAGCTACAATTGGAAAAGGTTTTTACATGATCTTGACTCATTCTCAAGTAAAAAAATGGAAGTTGTTGTGGAAGAACCTAAAATAATTGAGGAAGCCCAAGTACTTTCTCAAGATGACTTCTTGGAGAACACCATTGAGAACATGGAAATACTCGAGAAGATCTTCGTGGACATTAGAGAAGATCATGAAGACCTCCAGGAAAGAAACATGGCATTGAAAGAAGAAGAAAAAAAGTGGAAAGTCAAGATTGACACTATGGTAACACTTTTTGTGTACACAGAATGGACGCTTGGTGAAACTTTGAAGAAACTTGAAGACATGGACCAATCCAAGGATTGGGTCATGGATTAACTTGCAAAAGCTCTTACAAATATCGCGGATTTCGTAATTTGAAATGGTCTTTTTGAAAAGGGCCATGGGGAAAGGATCATCTGGGGGATATGCCCATATTAAGGTGAAAGAACCAGATTCATATGATTGAACAAGGAATGCAAAAACTCTTGGAAACTTCTTATGGGATTTGGAACAATACTTGGACCGGTTAGCCATTCCTCATGAGGATGCTAAGGTGAATATTGTAGCGCAATTCCCTATAGGAGATGCAAATATGTGGTGGAGAAGGAAACTTAATCAGATGATACAAGGTGCAGGGTTTGACATCACAACTTAGATGGAACTAAAAGAGGCTTTGAAAGCTCAATTTATTCCATAAGATGAAACATGGGATGTGATATGTGTCATTAAGTATATTAAGCAGAGAGGGAGTCTCCAACAATACCAAAGTGAATTTCAGAGTACTACTCTAGAGCTACCTGGCATGATCGAGAGGGACAAGATATTCAACTTTACTATTGGGTTGAAATCTTGGGCTCGAGATGAAGTGAGAAGGCAATCACCCAACACATTGGAAGAATCCTTTTTTATGGTGGATAGACGTGTTGAACACTATGATGAGGGGACTGAGAAGAATAATAAAATCCTTCTGAGAAAAAGGATGATGCACTAAAGAAGGAAGCTACTAAGTTTAACAATGCACATGCAAATTCGAAGACAAGGACGCCCTTGAAGTGTTGGATTTGTGTTGAGGAATAGACACTGAATAATTGTCCTTCAAGACCAAATTTGGCCACAACAATACAAGCAGAGAAGAAGAAGGAACCCATAGTTGGGACGATGCAGGTTCTGAGTGCTGCAGCAGCTTATGAAGCTATCCCAAGAAGGGACCTTGAAAGGAAAAACCTTGAGTTTGTGAACATGAATATTGTGAAGGGCACACTCGTTACCATGGTGTACAGTGGTGCTACCCACAATTTCATTGGAGAGGATACTACTAATAAAGTTGGATTGAGGTTCAAACCAAACCAAGCTCAGTTGAAAGCTGTGAATTCACCTTTGGATTATGTAATTGGAGTTGCAGAAAAGACAACAATTGAAATAGAGAGTTGGCATGGGGATGTTGACTTCATGATTGTGAATATTGATGATTATGAAGTTGTGTTAGGCATGGAATTATTCAAAGAATTTTAATTTATGGTGGTTCCTCACATGAGGAAGTTGTATATTTATGATTGAAGAGATGACCATCCTATTGGTATTCAAACCATAGGAGGAGATGTAGCCCATTGTAAACTAACAGTTATGAGTGTGGAAGACATAAAATGGCATGACAAACTTCAGGGAAGATTAGTCATCACGAAATAAAAAATTTGGGAGCTAGCACAGGTGATCATGGCATTGTCCAACAGTCTCTTTTATGTGACAAGAAGACTTGAGGCAATGGAAGCAAAGGAAGATGCTAGTCCTGGGATTTAGGGAGAAGTTCGGGAAGCATACATAATGAAGTTAGAAGTAGAGGACCTAGACAGGTGGCTGGAGTTGATGCATGAGGAAGAGGGAAGGCCTTCGGCCTCCACTTCCCCCTCCTTCTATACTATTCATGTGGGATGAGGCTCATTTTCATCTGCTCAATACAATGAAGACCTCAAATATTACGAGTAGGCTATAGAGCGAGATGAACACTTGATAGTAGGATGTTTTGGAATTCATGATGATGAAGAAGCATATGTTCTTGTGGAGGATATGTTCGGTTGGATTAGCTACCCAACTTGTCACCATCACAAGGGGTAACAATACATGATTTCTTGCAGAATTGGAGACATGACCGAGGCATGTAACAGATCAAGGGTGTTCACATCTTGATGTTATTCATATATTTATAGCATAATTGGAGACATGAACACATTTGGATATGTTGTAGTCATCAACACTTGTGACGATAGTTGCGACGATATTGTGCACATGGATGCGACAAAATATCGTGCAGCGACATTTTGCAATGATATTTCGCACATGGAGTTGCGACAATAGATTGTGTGATGATGGGATGTTGTTGTCAAGGGATGACAACGTTTTGAAGTGGTGGAGGATGTAAGGCACCAACTTCATGAGGCGTGTTCACGGTGACGGACATGCCCACCAGGCATTTGGGAGATTTTTGGGCACCATGCGACATTATGGGTGTATTGTCGTAATGTAATCGCATGAGCGCAAGCGTGTGACGATGGAGGAACATGGGTGGTGACCGAGCAATGTTAGCAAGGATTTCGTTGCATTATAGCCGGTGGGGGTCGATGTTCGAGCGAAATTATAGAGGAATGTCGAATCATAACCACATGTAGAGGCCGACATATTCGGCGGAGGCCGACATATTCGGTGGAGGTCAACATTACACATAGTGGGCGAACAACCAAACGGAGGTCGGGTGGGTTGGCTCAGGTCTGCCGAGTGACCCACGCCATTACACGGGAAAGTGTATAAAAGAGAGGATCGATAATTTGTGAAAACCATCCAACAATCAAACAACAAATTCACATAAGACATTCGAGCGGAGGGAATTGGAAAACACCACGAGATTTTCCAACAACTCGTTAGTGAAATGTAACACTACGGCAGCAGGCAGGCTGAACATAGTGAGCGTGCAGAATTTTAGGGCATCAGGTTGAGTTGTAAACGCAAAGCGAGGGCGTTGGGTCAAGTTGGGCAACGCGTGCAGAAAGTGCGTGCAAAATAGTACTACATGGCATCCACACTGCAAGTCAAGTTGGGAAGAGCATAGGGCATCGAGTCGAGTCAGGCGAAAAGTGCAAGACTCTGTGTGGAATAGTACCGCAGAGCGTCTGCAGTGTAGGTCGAGTCATGCAGGGCATGCGGCAAGATGAATGTGAGTTTAGACCTCATTTTGATGTGACCGTTGGTCGGAATTTAGTGCAACAAAGTGCAGCAGGCACTTATTGGTGGGCCAAATCCAACCAAAGTGTGAGGAGTGAGTTTGGAAACTCCTTGAGCTCAGAAAGCATGTGAACTTCACAGGCAGCAGTTGACTCGGGGTCACCCAAGTGACTCGGCAGCACGACAATTGGGCAGAATTGTGCAGAAATTCCTAAAGCTTAAATCAATGTCGTGAATGGATGTTTTGGGCTAGTTTGATGATTGACAAGTGGCAGAACTTGGTCAAGAGGTAAACTAACCTTGCCAAGGAGAAAAAGGGGATTTTTCTAGATTGGACTTTGCATTGTATTTTATACTTTATTAAACATATTATCGGGAATAATTATTAACATGGAGTTGCCCCTCCCTTGTATGTATGGGCGTACATGTGGATATGATTATGATGTTTATGTTTGCCGCATATTGAAATAACATTGTGATTAACTAATTAAGATAGTGTTGCTAAAGGCGTAGTCTACTTGTGGAGTACTTGAAAAAAGAAAAACAAGGTAAAGCCGCACCCATCTATAGTGTGGTTGAAAGACTACCAAGGTATAGGGGTGTGAAATTATGGGTGCTTGTTAGATCTCTTGTTAAGCTAGATTTTCACTCTAATATATATGTATATTAATAATTAATTATAATTATATTTATAATTAATTATTTTATTTTATTTTATTTTTAGTTTTATATAATTTCTTCGAGTCAAAATGTTTTATTGATAATTATAATTATAATTATAATCAAAATCATAATCATAATCATAACAATTAATTAGTTTATTTTATTTTATTTTTTCCTAGTCAAAATGTTAGACATGACATTACAACAACTTTTTGGGCAGAATAATTTTTTTTTTTTTTTTTTTTTGGGCAGATATTGAAATATTTTTACATCATATTCTTCATACTAATTGGAATTGAGGGAGCATGGTGAGAATGATATTATGAAAGTTTTGTAATTATTTTAATTAAATATAATAAATATGTATATTTACTTGTATTTTAATTATAGTTTTTTTTTTTTTTGGACAATATATATTTTTTATTATAAAAGGAACACATGTGGAATCATGGTTGAACACAAAAGAATTTCACTTCTCATATTGGGCTATGGAATCTGTCTCTCAACGCAATACAAATTTTATAAATAAAACAAATTGATTGTGATGTTTATGAAGATGTACATTTTTTCGGTTATTTTTCTTTCAGATTTGAATCCATTTTTTTAGGGAAGTTTTTGAGAAAGTTCCCTTGAGAATGACACATGATGCATTTTAAGGGAATTTTCTCATAGTACAATTCCTGAATATGGCTCCATTCCCCTACATTTATTTTTAGGGCTTGTGGTAACCCTTCATATATATTTACTTTGACACAAATTTTTTAAAATTTATATATTACAAAGCAATGAAACACATAAAATATGAGGAAACATAATAAAAAAACACATGAAATAAGAGAGACACAAATATATGTGGTTCACCCAATTTGGGCTACGTCCATGGAGAAATAATCAGTCCTTCCTTTTATATTATCCAACAAAATGAAGAGAATAAACCTACAACAAATCCACTATGATTTCTTCTTCTCTCTCTCTTTCTCGCTCAAAATACACATAATACTCAACCACAATACAATTCCCTCATATAAACTGATGGGTTGCCTTCTAGGGAAAAAAACCCTAAATTAAACATAACTTCTATCGTTAGATAATTTTCCTAATCATCAAATCATCTACCTAATGAACGACCGAGTTTGACTACGAAATTACAATATTTTACAAGGGGCGTACAGTCCTCCTGTTGTATACATATGGTTGAAACAAATATATTTGAATCCGGAAAATTAATCATGCTCCACACCCCAACAATCTTCGACTTGGAGACTAATTGTAGCAACTCCAATGTTGCTTCTTTAGTTGGACATTGAAACCACTTTGGCCCTAGTTTTTTTTCATCTTCATCATCATACTTGAAGACCAATTGAAACTCAGCATAATCTCAGCTTCTCTGTGGTTACAACTTTTGTTAAAATATATGCAATATTTTGGCTAGTGTGTATATTTTCCAGCTTTAGCTATCCGTCTTCCAAAACTGATCATATGAAATGGTACTTAAGTTGTATATGTTTAGTCTTAGAATGAAATTATGATTTATTTGAAAGATGAATGACACTCTAGCTTAAACATAGATCTCTGAAATAGGAATATAATCAAGCTCCACACCCCAACAACAAATATGAGAACAAGAAAATTGGTCTCCTTTTGGTTTTGCCTTTTCCATATATCAACCAGCTTATTTCCAATCTATTTTAGCGCATCAAGTCCCCACATATGGAGATGGAGGTAAGGAAGACAAATCCACGCTGACACAAAAGTAATTTCGAATTTTGGATTGAAATCCAAAGTCCATGGTGAGAAAAAGAGACCTCTAGTCCCCATAAAATATGGCCCTGATCTAAAAATTAAATCTCTTTCCAATTTGTTCACAAATATAAAAACATAGAAACCCCTTCCTACTGCAAAGAAAGGTACCCGAACTTGAAGCTTCGGGGTACATTATTCTGTGATTTTGTGATCGAGGATTCAACAACATTTGGATTTGGCCATAAGTCCATAAACATGCCAAACAATTCTTTTTCTGAGATGGCTAAGGCTCTCTTGCATGAATCTGACAAAGAGAGTTCCACATCCATATTCTCAGCTAATTTAGTCACAACATTTTTGGGGGGGAGAAGAAGGCCCTTGCGGTTTCTATGCCTACAACAGGGCTTTGAAATCAACCACCTCCCTAATGAGTAGAAAAAAATTTATTTACAAGATCATATCTGAGATGTCTTTCATCCAAAATTAATCTTTAGTGGGAAAATCATGAAATGGAGTCCAAGATCGAAGCGCTACAATCTTTTGTATATCAAATTTGAGTAGTTAGTTGATGCCGCAGTTAGGGAAACCCTACACTCCAATATCTAAGGGCCACAAAGCTCATTTTCTCCAACACTTATTAATACGTTGCGTTAAAGATTCCCATGTTTATAAAATATTTTGATTGTGAAATGAATTATGTTTTTTTGGCATGTGGTATTGATAAATCATGATATTCACCCCTTTACATAACAAAGTAATGCAAAACAAGTATGACATTCCTCAAAAGAATATATTTATTCTTTAATAATCCAATGCCCCAAATAAAAAAGTAAAACAAAGCCTTGCATAACAAAGTAATACAAAACAAGTATGACATTCCTCAAAAGAATATATTTATCAAGTTTTATATTATAGGTATATATTTTTAATATTATTACTAAAAATCAAATGACTTTGAATGGAAATCAAAATCAGAAGTTTGACATTTGACTGTTAAATACGGATGTTTTATTTTATTTTTTTCGTGAGGGTGTATATGATAATAGTTATCACAATAGCACATCTCAACAAAAGACTTGTGATATATAAGCTTTACATAATCATCGTAGATTTTAGACCCTTATACCATATTCTTCTTTGGAATATTTTGAAAAAATAATAAATATGACCTAATTCAAAATTTTCTTTTTACTTCATCAAACTGTAATTAAAGATTAAAAGTTAAAATAATGTTACAACCGTTATACCATATTTTTTGAAATATTTTGAAAAATAATGAATATGACCTTATTCAAAATTTTCATTTTGTGAATTTTCGAATTAGATAAACTAATTTTCCATTTAATATTAATGTTAAATAATATTAATATTTTTGTGATGGTTTCTAAATATTCAAAATATACGATAAAAAAGGTGGGTATCCTTATCAAAGGGAATTATTAATTTCTTTAGGCAATAATGATATTTTAATTTCATTTTGTTAATTTTATAAATGAATAAATTATTGTTGCATTTACTATTAAGATTATTATATATTGAAATACAATATAAATAGGATAATAAACTTAATAGTATAACATATACATTTAGAAAAAATTGTTTATATTAATTTTTGTATTAAAAAAAATTAATATAAAGATTTTTCATTTCAAGATATTTAAATTTTTATTGTTTAAATTGTTTTTTAAATGCTTTGATTGATACAATATCTTGAATTTTTTCAAATTGTGAGAAAAATATAATTTAAATTTTCAATTCCAACAAATGTTTGTTAGAATTGATAAAATTGAATAAAAATATAGAATTGATAAACTTGAATAAAAATATATACATGATAAAGAGTCAAAATGTAAAATAGTGATACTACTTTATATGTTTTTTACATTCTCAATGTATAAGAAGAAAAAAATGAGAAGCTTACTCTTCATGTGAAAATGTTGCAAAACCTTAAAAGAGCCAAACCAAACAAGTATATTTCTTAATAAATTCTAATAATGAGTAAAGTTCTAAAATTACTTTTAAAATCAAATGACTGCATAAAGATGCAAATGGAAAAAAAGTAAAAATAGAAATGTGATTTCATATGGTGTTTTTTATCCCATAATAATTGGGATGGGATGTATATATATATATATATATATATATATATATATATATATATATATATATATATATATATATATATATATATATATATATATATATATATATATATATATATATAATTAATGTTTTAACATTTTAATATATCATTAATATTATTTATATAATATATTAATATAAATAAAATATTGCAAAAAAATATGATAAATAAAATATTGTGTTATTTATTTAATTAATATAATTTTATTTTAATTTTTTATTTCAGTTTTTCATTATAATAAATAACGAGATAAATATATAATAATTTATTGTTTTGAAGACAAATGATTATGATATTATTAAAAAAATGGAAAAATTCTAATTGAATATAGATAGCTCTTTCAAATGTGTGATATGTAGTCTTTGTGCTTCACTATTGTAATTTATTACGTCGATAGGCATTTCCCTGTTGGAACTAGGTACTTTAATCATTTTTCTAACTAATCTTTTTTATTGGATGGTGTGAAGTGGATGATGCCATTATATTTGGGTAGTAGTCACTCCATCAATTAATGGAATTAAAAGTGATAACTTCCTTGCATATATAAATCATATGTTTAAACCATACTTAAATTAATTGTTTACAAAACATGATTAAAAATTTACTGTGCCTATTGTTTATAACCACATATGCTAATTAGTTAGAAACCAAATTTAAAAAAAAAATAAAGATAAAAATAAAAAACTTATAAAATATGCATTGCAATGTAGATTAATTTTGAAACTTATAATTGTTCACATTCTCAAAAGTATACCACTTGGAAAATGTGAATTTAAAAACTTTTCCTCCAATCCATTACCTTAGTGGTTGCCTATTCATGCCTTACTATAAAGAACAAAATATTATTTTATTAAATTATTCTTGCTGTCGTGGATTGATTTTTTATTTTTTATTACTTTAAAAAAAATTGTTGTTGTTGGGTATTCAACTCTCCATGATACCCATTTCGACTTACTTCCTTAATGTATCCACCTACAAAAATAAATCTACAATGATTAATGGAGTTGACATGATGTATGATAACAAAAAATAATTACAATTTCATATTATTTAAACAATATAATGAATAAATAATAAATGGTAGGTTTAAATTATAATATAGTTTTACGTTTCACAATGTAATGTAGAAAAAAAATGTGTTGCTATGATGTGATCATATATCACTTAACTAATGCAATTATACTTCTTGTTGTATTACCATTTGTGTTGACCTTTGATGTATTGAAAGCTTTGATTATTATAAGGTTTTATTATCACACAATTGCCACAATTACAATATAAGAGATAAACTTTAATATTAAATTATAAAATAATTATTTTAATACAATAATAAATTGTAAAATTAAATTATAATAATTATTTTAATACAATTATATCATAATATTATAATATTAAATTATTATAAGTTTTATGGAGTAGTGGTCTCCTATGCATGCCATTCAAATGTATGCCCACTCATAATTAACTATAAAGAAAAAAATATTATTTTATTAAATTTAACTATCAAGAACAAAATATTATTTTATTAAATTTAACTATAAAGAACAAAATATTATTTTATTAGATTATTCTTGCTACAGTGGATTTATTTTTCATTAATTCAAAAAAAATGTTGTTTCTCCCGTATTCAACTCTCCATACTGCCCATTTGGACTTCATTAATGTAGATTTACTTTCTTAATGTATCCACTTGCACAAACAAATCTACAATAATTAAAGGGTTGACATGATGTATGCTGTTTCATATTATTTAAACAATATAATGAATAACTAATAAATTATAGGTTTAAATTATAATATAGTTTTAGTTTCATAAACTAGTTGTAAACAAATTTGTGACTATGTGATCATATATCACTTAACTAACGCAGTTATACTTTATGTTGCATTCAGCATTTGTGTTAAAGTTTGGTGTATTGAAAGCTTTGGTTAATAATAAGGTTTCATTATCACATAATTGCTATATAACCAATGAACCCTAAGGTTACATTATAATAAAATTATTTTAATATAATAATGAATTGTAAGATTAAATTATAATAATTATTTTAATACAATTATATTATAATATAATATTATATTATTATTATTATTATTATTATTATTATTATTATTATTATTATTATTTTAGAATTTATTTTAATAATATTTTAACGTTGTAAGCATTAAAAAAATATTAATCATGATCAGTAAATTGTATTTTAATATAATCTCTAATTAATATACATTAATTAATTAATTAATTAAAACATTAAAATATTAATAAATTGGAGCATTAAAAATTATTAATTAAAACATTAATTAAAACATTTTACAATATATACTTAAAACTTTTATATAAAAAAATGTTTAATAACATTAAATATTAATTCAAAAATCTGTAAAAAAAATATATTAATATTAATTCATAATAAAGTGAAATAATTATTATATTTCCATTATACATTGACATATTAATTAATTAATTAATACATAATTATTATATTTAAATATATTATTTAAATATATCTAAACATGAATATACTCCTATTTGGTTAATAATAATATTAATAAAAAATTTTAATTGTATTAAAATGTTTTTAACTTTAAAACAGTAATTAAAAATTTTAACAATATATTAATTAAAACATTTGTTTAAAAATGTTTAATAGCATTAATTAATTAAATAACTAAAACAATAATTAAGTTAATATTAAATAACTAACTCCGGATGCGGATGTTTGCCTGGGGTGATGGGACGTCAGTCCCTATGCGACTCCCGAAGGAGCTCACGTGGTGTGGCCATATGGCCCCCTGCACATTCATTTACGATGCCATTACTTCGCCAGCTCGCAAGGCATTTACTCCTCCTACTCGGATGTTACTTCAACCCACTCAACTCATTCAACCTGCGATGGCGTCTGTCTTCAGCTGTTCGGCTTGCTACTGTGAAAATTGTGGTTCCCCGCCTCCTCTGAGTGGTGCTTGCCCTGCTGGTTGTGCTGAGCCTAGCGCTCGCACATAAACAGGACGTCGCTGCTCGCTCTTTGGATGCCTGGAAATGCTGCCGGGACACCATTTCTCTGAGAGTGTTTTATGTTGTGCCAACTCCTTTCATCGTGCTCAGTCTACCAATAATTGTAGGTTTCCTTCGCTATTTGTCTGCTCTAACTATCACATGAACTCCCAGCCTACCTATGCTTCCATGCCATGCCTTCGCCACAGAATGAGATGTCGGCGTGGCTCTAGTCGGGGTCGTGCTGCTCATTCTCGGCCCTCAACAAGTTTGAATTCAGATTCCTCCTCAGAAGATGCGATGCGAGGTCATCTCCTGGAGTCACACAACATTAGGGGTCGAGCCCACCACATAGAAAGTGTCCATTTCGCCCAACCAGCTCCACCTCACTCTGTTGACCCTTCGAGACCTGCAATTCCCCCTACCTCCCATGGGTCTGCTAGTTTTCCCCTGCGTCAAACTTCTCAGAGAGCTGATTTTTGCTTTGAATGTTCTCTAGATAGGCCCATTATCACTGCTTTTGTCACTGTGACTCTCAGAGAAGAGTCTTCTCACCATGAACCCTCCCCTGCGACCTTCCCCCTTCCCACTCTAGTCAAGAAAGATGCCATGAGCTCGGAGATGCCTATAAGTATCGTTCAATCTGCCCAAGACAAAGAGTGCAAGCTGGAAGATGTTGCAGACAAGAAAGGTGTTCCCAAAGAAGACATGGAAGATAGCAGGGATGAATATTGGTGCAGAATTGTGGAGGAGCCGCCATCCCCTGCTCATGATCAGTGATTCTCTCAGCCTTCAGCTTTCATTGGTACTTTTGTTCAATCATTTTGGGAATTTTTTGCTTACATGTTTCAAGGCTCAGTTGGAAAAGCTGAATGTCATCTTTAGCTTATACTTTTCTGTTAGGTTATACTGTATGGACTGTGGGCCGGTTTCCCTCCTAAGGGCAGCCAAACTGTTTCTTAAAGGACTCGTTTCCCTCTTAGGGCAATCCAGACTTATTTTGTTCATCATGACTATCAAGCCCAGTGTTCAGGCTTTCACAGATGACGTTGAGGCAGTTTTGTACTAGTAATTTATATAAATAGAATTAGTATGATTTAGAAAAAAATATATATTAAATAACTAAAACATTAACATTAATTAATTTTAACTTTAATTAATTATTTTTTAATTATAATGTTTAATAACATTAATTAAAACATTTGGCAATATATTAAATAAAACATTTATATAAAAATGTTCAATTACAATAAACATTCATTTTTAAATTTTTAAATTAATATTTTCATATTAATTAATAGTAATATTAAGTTAATTAATCAAAATACTTAATAACATTAAGTAAAATACTTGACAATATATTAATTAAAATATTTATATAAAATCCAACAAGGTGACTGATCCAGGTGGATATCAGTGGCCACCCACCTATTCTATTTGGACCTTCAACATCAATTCTTTTAGTATTTCAGCTTCATCACAACTTACTATTTTTAGCAGGTTTTTGGGTCCTGCACTCCCAGAGCCGTTTTGGGGACTTAATGATCTAGGTGGATATTGGTGGCCACCCACCGAGTCCATTTGAACCCCCACCATCAGTTATTTCATTTTGTAAGTTTCAGCAGAACTTAAACTATTTATAGCAGTTTTTCGAGTCCTGAACTTCCGAAGCCGTTTCGAGGCCCTAAACGACGCTTTTTGGGAAAACGTGGAGCGATATGGGTTATAGATCGATGCTACTCACTCAAAATTTGTATTCCTCGGAAAAATATTTTTAACGAGCTATTGAGCGCATCAAACGAATATCAGATGCCAAAGTTACATCCCTGGGAAGTTGAAACACCAATTTACACAAACGGGGCCCACAGTTTTGGCGCTTCATCTCCTAGGGTTAGGTTTTTGGATGTTTCGGATTTTACATTTTTTCTCAAAAATAAATAGGCCTTCAAGCTTCATTGTAACACAGTTCAGGGGGTTGGAAGCTGACACATCTCTTCTCAGAGATAAGCACTACCAGTTCCCTGGCTCGCTTGTTCCCATCATTTCAGTTCTGTAACACAGTGGGGAGGCTTGTAGCCATCACATCTCTTCTTAGGGTATGATACCAGTGCACTCGCTCGCTCATTTCTATTATTTCTCATTGTAACACAGTTCAAAGGCCTATAGTTGCCACATCTATTCTCAGAGATACGCCTACCATCGCCCTAGCTGTTTATTTCAGTCATTTTTTTTATAATAAAATGAAGCATTATTTCCGCTGCATCTCTATGCTTATGGTTATATGTGTATTTTGTTGCATTCCTACATAAAATCTAGAACAGTGGTATCATAGCGGTCTGCTCTTTCTCTGTTTTTCTTTTCATGTCCCCAATGTGGCCAGGGTATAAGGAGTTCAACCTCGCAACCCCGACAACGCCCCATGGCGGAAGGAAAGAAAGACAAGGGAGCAAGAGACCCTATCAAAATCTTGCTAGAGGAGGCCCTCAAGAAACAAAGGAACGCGATGATGGATAAATTTTTCCATATCCTTCAATGGCTACCCACCGGAGGCTCATCTACACATCCAACACATCCGCTAACAGGTTTGCAACATCCTGGACAAATCCAACACCAAGTTCAGCAAAATTTCCCCCCCCCCCCTCCCCCATGGAATAACTTAACGCAATGGAGACCATTGCTTCCTAAGGAGGGAGGAATGGTCCAAGTGGATATCGGTGGCCACCCACCTATTCCATTTTGACCCGCAACATCAATTCTTTCAGTTTTTCAGCTTCAGCACAGCTTACTATTTTTAGCAGGTTTTTGGGTCTTGCACTCCCGGAGCCATTTTAGGGACTTAATGATCTAGGTGGATATTGGTGGCCACCCACCGAGTCCATTTGAACCCCCACCATCAGTTATTTCAGTTTGTAATTTTCAGCACAACTTACTATTTATAGGAGTTTTTCAGGTCCTGAACTTCTGGAGCCATTTTGAGGCCCTAAACGACACTTTTTGGGAAAACGGGGAGGAACATGGGTCATAGACTGATGTTGCTCACTCAAAAGTTGTATTCCTCAGACAGATATTTCTGGTGAGCTATTGAGCGCGTCAAACAAAGATCAGATGCCAAAGTTACATCCCTGGGAAGTTGAAACACCAATTTACCCAAATGGGGCCCACAGTTTTGGCGCTTCATCTCCTAGGGTTAGGTTTTTGGACATTTCAGATTTTACATTGTTTCTCAACAATAAATAGGCCTTCGAGCCTCATTGTAACATAGTTCTGGGGGTTGGGAGCTGACACATCTCTTCTCAGAGATAAGTGCTACCAGTTCCCTGGCTCGCTTGTTCCCATCATTTCAATTCTGTAACACAGTGGGGAGGCATGTAGCCATCACATCTCTTCTCAGGGATATGCTACCAGTGCCCTCGCTCACTCATTTCTATTATTTCTCATTGTAACACAGTTCAGAGGCCTATAGCCACCACATCTCTTCTCAAAGATACGCCTACTAGTGCCCTAGCTATTTATTTCAGTCATTTGTTTTATGATAAAATGAAGCATTATTTTCGCTACATATTTGTGCTTATGGTTATATGTGTATTATGTTGCTTTCCTACATAAAATCTGGATCAGTGGTATCATAATGTTCTACTCTTTCTCTGTTTTTATTTTCATATCCCCAACGTGGCCAAGGTATAAGGAGTTCAACCTCGCAACCCCAACGACCCCCCATGGCAAAAGGAAAGAAAGACAAGGGAGAAGGAGACCCTATCAAAATCTTGCGTGAGGAGGCCCTTGAGAAACAAAGGAACACGATGATGGATAAATTTTCCCAGATCCTTCAATGGCTGCCCACCATAGGCACATCTACACATCCAGCACATCCGCCAATAGGTTTGTGACATCCTGGAAAAATCCAACACCAAGTTTAGCAGAATCCCCCCCCCCCCCCCCATGGAAGAACTTAACGCAATGGAGACCATTGCTTCCTAAGGAGGGAGGAATGATCCAGGTGGATATCGGTGGCCACCCACCTATTCCATTTGGACCCGCAATATCAATTCTTTAATTTTTTCAACTTCAACAAAGCTTACTTTTTTAGCAGGTTTTTGGGTCCTGCACTCCCGGAGCCATTTTGGGGACTTAACGATCTAGGTGGATATTGGTGGCCACCCACCGAGTCCATTTCAACCCCCACCATTAGTTATTTCAGTTTGTAAATTTCAGCACAACTTACTATTTATAACATTTTTTTGGGTCCTCAACTCCTAAACGACGCTTTTTGGGAAAATGGGCAACAACATGGGTCTTAAATTGATGTTTATCACTCAAAATTTTTAGTCCTTGGACAGATATTTCTAATGAGCTATTGAGCGCGTCAAATGAAGATCGGATGCCAAAGTTACACCCCCAGGAAGTTGAAACACCAATTTACACAAATGGGGCCCACAGTTTTGGCGCTTCATCTCCTAGGGTTAGGTTTTTGGACGTTTTAGATTTTACATTATTTCTCAACAATAAATAGGCCTTCGAGCCTCATTGTAACACAGTTCATGGGGCTAGGAGCCAACACATCTCTTCTTAGAGATAAGCGCTACTAGTTCCCTGGCTCGCTTGTTCCCATCATTTCAATTCTGTAACACAGTGGGGAGGCCTGTAGCCATCACATCTCTTCTCAGAGATATGCTACCAGTGCACTCGCTCGCTCATTTCTATTATTTCTCATTGTAACACAGTTCAAAGGCCTGTAGTTGCCACATCTATTCTCAGAGATACGCCTACCAGCGCCCTAGCTGTTTATTTCAGTCATTTGTTTTATAATAAAATGAAGCATTATTTTCATTGCATCTCTGTGCTTATAGTTATATGTGTATTCTATTGCGTTCCTACATAAAATCCGGATGAGTGACCGAAGATGAAACCTCATGAGGGGTGGTTAGGTCTTGTGTTAGGTGGAGGGGACATGCTAAAAAATCAAGTCAACTAAGGGATCTCATGGCCCATGTAGGGTGTGATTCCCAAATGACTTAGATGTCCCTCGATCGTGTTTCGTCAAGTCTAGAGGATCACACACACACAGAGTTTATAACATTAAACAATAATTTAAAATTTTTAAAAATATATATCAATATCAATTAATATTAATATATATTTACTAGAATCTGAATTGTAAACAAATGTTTCTAACATCACAATGTGACATTACAACATTTGGTCAACCACATTTCAGAATGTGGGTGAATCCTTCACTATGTTTGATTGTGTTTAACAATCAACGGTATTTAACTTTATTTTGAAATATTAATAACCCCTTGGGTTTATTAATCTCTTGAGTTAAAAAATACTAATTATTATGGTTTATTAATCTCTCGAGTTTAAAATACTAATTCTTATGCTTTATTAATTTCCTAGTTTATAATATTAATATTTATCCCTTGGGTTCACCAATACCTTTGGTTTATAATATTAAACCCTTGGTTTTATTATTTCTTTCAGTTTATAATATTAATAATCTCTTCAAATTATTAATCCCTTAATTTAAATTATTAATTCATAGGGTTTATTGATTTCTTAGGTTTTGAGTTTAAGACATTAATTCTTAGGGTTTATTAATCCCTTGAGTTTTCTAATTCTTTGGGTTGGTAATATTACGCATTAAATATTAGTCGTACACTTTAATATTAATGCATGGTCCAATTTCACATTATGAAAAACATTGTCTCAATATGAATATCAACCATGGGCTACCATTGTTAATCATAGTTCGTCGTGGTTAATCAAGTTCTTTCATAATCGAATGTCACATTATGACAAAGATTGTCTCAATATGAAAATCAACCATGGCAAACCATGATCATTCTTCGTCCAACGTCGCATTGTGATAATAATTGTCTCAATGTTTAAATCAAGCATGTTCAACCATGTTTATTTTAAGGTTTATAGTATTTATCTAAATATTTTTATATTCTTGAGGCTTATAATATTTATCTAAATGATTTTATATATTTGAGGTTTATAATATTAATATCTTAGGTTTAATATTATTCCCTTGAGTTTATAATATTAATAATCATTTCTATTATTTCTCTTTTTAACATAGTTCAGAGGCCTCTAGAAGCCACATCTCTTCTCAGAGATACACCTACCAGCGCCCTAGCTGTTTATTTCAGTCATTTTTTTTATAATAAAATGAAGCATTATTTTCGTTGCATCTCTGTGCTTATGGTTATATGTGTATTCTATTGCATTCCTACATAAAATATGGATCAGTGACCGAAGATGAAAACTCATGAGGGGTGGTTAGGTCTTGTGTTAGGTGGAGGGGACATGCTAAAAAATCAAGTCAGCTAAGGGATCTCGTGGCCCATGTAGGGTGCGATCCCCAGATGACTTAGATGTCCCTCGATCGTGGTTCATCAAGTCTAGAGGATCACACACACACACTTTATAACATTAAAGAATAATTTAAAATGTTTAAAAAAATATATCAATATCAATTAATATTAATATATATTTATTAGAATCGGAATTGTAAACAAATGTTTCTGACATCACAATGTGACATTACAACATTTGGTCAACCACATTTCAGAATGTTGGTGAATCCTTCACTATGTTTGACTGTGTTTAAAAATCAACAGTATTTAACTTTATTTTGAAATATTAATAACCCCTTGGGTTTATTAATCTCTTGAGTTTAAAATATTAATTATTATGGTTTATTAATCTCTCGAGTTTAAAATACTAATTCTTATGCTTTATTAATTTCCTAGTTTATAATATTAATATTTATCCCTTGGGTTCACCAATACCTTTGGTTTATAATATTAAACCCTTGGTTTTATTACTTCTTGCGGTTTATAATATTAATAATCTCTTTAGTTTATTAATCTCTTCAATTTAAATTATAAATTTGTATGGTTTATTAATTTCTTAGATTTTGAGTTTAAGATATTAATTCTTAGATTTTATAGCTAGTTCCAGGTCGAAAATGGAGAGCGCAGGCAAATTTTCTTTCGTCCTAGGGTTTCATGCTCCATTCGTTGCCGCCGCAAGTCGAATCTCGTCAAACTGGGGAAGCCACCATGGATTTGATCTCTGTGCTTCCCCTGCTAACCCTTGCGGAGATGCATCTATGGGGAAATGGCACTAGTTTTTACCCATTTGGGGCCATGCGACGGATGGGAAGCTTACTGAGGCTTGGTGGAGCTTTCCCGCGGCGAATGTTACTTGGATCCCCTGCAAACTTGACTGGCGGTTTGTGTTTTCATTTTTTACTTCACACCCAAAAAAAGCTCCTCTGTTATCGACTATGCGTGACCTCTGTGCAGGGGCATGCCACTAGTGGTCTGATGGGCGTGGAGTCCTCCCTCCGGTGTTTGAGGTGCACCGGTCCCCTCGCCCCCAGATGTTTTATTCGACACCACTTGGTGGCAGGGGCATCATCGCTCAGTTTAGTCTGCAGGTGGGCGCAGGGGTCACATACCTCATTCATTATCGTGAACGGAACCTACATACCCTACGCGCATCATTTCAATGGACGCTTACTCACTGTGCTGCTCCTCGCTGGTGGGTTTCTCTTGGGAAACCAGCCACCACCATTTGTACAGAGATACAAGAGACTGATAGGCCACCTCTGATGCAGACATATCAGGAAGAGTTAACACCTGGTACCAACAACACTGTAAATAAAAATCAAGTAAGCACATACTGTTTTCATATTTTTCTCAAGACCCCTGAGGGGAACAGTTTATTTCTATGGATTAATGTAGCTGATCAGGTTACAGACTTGAAAAAATCCATTTGGCTAACCACTAGTTATCCAAGCCATGTTCAGTCCCACATCCATGGAGGGAAATCGCTTCAGGACTCCAGCATCCTCTACGACTATGGAATTTGCCCTGCAGACATCATTTACCTCAATCTGCGATTAAGAGGTGGTGCTGCTGGGTAGCACAATGCACAGGGATCCCGGGGAATGTCCTATAAGAATATACTAAAGGGGAAAAACACATATGTTGCCCCTACAGCACAGGCAGCAAATGCCCCAAAACCGTATATTGTGGAACAACTCAACCAAATTCTAGAACTAGAGATCGAATTACCTGAGATAGATGACCATAGATCCGTCTTTGAAACACAAGCACTCATATGCAGATTTAATTGTTTTTGGCCCAAACCAATGGAGCTTTTTCACTGGATTTTCACTAACTGGATGATGGACTGTGAAATACACCTCTATTCAAAAGGATTCTTCATTGTTAAATTCTTATCCCAGGAGGCCAGATAACACATCCAACAGGCTGGACCATGGTTCTAGGGATCCACCGAACTATTCACCACACCTTGGTTTCCAGATTTTGACGCAAATACCATGGAGGTCTCCAAAATGCCGGTCTGGGTGAGGCTTTACAACTTCCCACTTCATTTCTGGAATGAAGACATTCTTGGAAGCATTAGAGACATGATTGGGAATTACATCAAAATTGACACACAATGAATGGAGGAGTGGGTCTTCACCTTTGCACGCATCTGCATGGTAGTGGACCTCAGCAAGGGGCTTCCAAAATGCATCCTACTGACACACAAAGCAAAAATGGACACAGCAACTCGATTATGAGAACACTGCATTCAGGTGCAGAATATGCAGGAATACAGGGCATTTGTAGAACACTTGTGCAGAAGCCAAAAGAGATAATAGGAAAAATAAAAAGACAAGAAAAGCTACAAAGGGCTGGCAATTTCCCTCTGAGGAACCAGAACCTGGAAAGGAAGAGGATGAGACAGAACCCATCCAAAAATAAAACAACCAGACAACAACCGAAGCTGAGACACAAGAACAGGAGATGCAAGAGCCTACAAACATGGCTCAAGCGTCTTTGGACCAAGAGGCACCAGAAAGTGGAGGAATCAAAAGACAGCATAACTCAGACACATCCAATTCAGATAAGGACAATGGAGAAACCATAGCTGAAAATCAACTCGCACTTATCTCAACCTTGCCATCTCCAGGTCCATGGTGAAAGGTTGAAAAGAAAACAAGGAGGAAAAATTAATTTTCACTCCTCATGTAATATAGCATCAAACTGCAATGTATTTGCCTATCTCTGAAATCACAGCAAATTGTAACATGTAATTTTGTTTCCATTAAAAAAATTACGAATTTTTCCTTTGTGAAAAAAAAGATATTAATTCTTAGGGTTTATTAATCCCTTGAGTTTTCTAATTCTTTGGGTTGGTAATATTATGCATTAATATTAGTCGTACACTTTAATATTAATGCATGGTCCAATTTCACATTATGAAAAACATTGTCTCAATATGAATATCAACCATGGGCTACCATTGTTAATCATAGTTAGTCATGGTCAATCAAGGTCTTTCATAGTCGAATGTCACATTGTGACAAAGATTGTCTCAATATGAAAATCAACCCTGGCAAACCATGATCATTCTTCATCCAACATCGCATTGTGATAATAATTGTCTCAATATTTAAATCAAGCATGTTCAACCATGTTTATTTTAAGGTTTATAGTATTTATCTAAATATTTTTATATACTTGAGGCTTATAATATTTATCTAAATGATTTTATATACTTGAGGTTTATAATATTAATATCTTAGGTTTAATATTATTCCCTTGAGTTTAAAATATTAATAATCATGTAAGTTTATCAATTTTTTTTTGTTTAAGATATTAATTTTTAGGCATTATTAATCTCTTATATTTTTTATATTGATCCCTTTGCCTTATTGATCCCTTTGGTTTTTAATATTTATCCCTTGGGTTCACCAATTCCTTGGGTTTATAATATAAAACCCTTACCCTTGGTGTTATTAGTTCTTTATGTTTATAATATTAGTAACCCTTTGGGTTTATTAATCTCTTGAGTTTAATATATTTTGTTATTAGGGTTTATTAATTTTTTGGTTTATAATATTAATATTTATTCCTTGAGTTCACCAATTACTTTGATTTATAATATTAAACCCTTGGGTTTATTAATTCTTACTTTGATTTATAATATTAAACCCTTGGGTTTATTAATTATTTTGGTTTATAATATTAATAATGTCTTGGGTTTATTAATCTATTTAATTTAAAATATTAATTATTAGGGTTTATTAATTTCTTAGCTTTTTTAGTTTAAAAATTTTATTCTTAGGGTTTATTAATCTTTTGTGTTTTTAATATTGATCTCTTGGCCTTATTGATCCTATAGGTTTTTAATTCATTGGGTTTATAATATTAACAACCCCTAAAGTTGATTGTTCTTTTTAGTTTATTATATTAATAATCATGTGATTTTATCATTCATTTATATTTAAAATATTAATTCTTAGGTTTTATTAATCTCTTTTCTTTTTAATATGGATCTCTTGAGCTTCTTGATCTTTTAGCTTTTTAATATTTTTCCTTTGGGTTCACCAATTCTTTGGGTATATAATATTAGACCCTTGAGCTTATTAGTTCTTTTGGATGATAATATTAATAATCCCTTGGTATATTTGTAAGAGATATATACTTATTATAAATAGTATTTGTTATATTTTAATTTTAGTAATTGAAAAAAATTAATAATATTTTATTATCAATATAGTTTATACTATTAATATACTACAAGGAGATATATAAAATATATGGTAATTATATTTATAAATATATAATGGTTATTTTGGTAAAATACATGTAGTGAATAGTGGATATAGACCTATCCTCAATATATCAAACACTTATAAATATACTTCATATAAAACTATATAAATGTGATTGTGCTAGTCTAATATTTTTCCAATATCAAAATACAAACAATTCTAAAAACACAACCCTTCACGGCTGATATTTTAATATTTGAGCATCTTTTTCGTCTCGAACAAGGTAATTCGTCTTTATCAAACTTTCAATCCGTTCATTTATGGCTTCCGTCTCTGGTTTGAATTCCATTCTAACTTGTTCCATGCATTCAGTGACAAGTTGTTGTTGAAGTAAAAAATTTCGATTCTTCATGATCTTAACTATGTAGCAATCAATTACAAAGATTCGCTTTTTCTCAATATCAGCATGATCAGTGACTTTTTTCTCTTCGACAACCTCTGTTATTGGAACCCATATCCTCCCTTTCCTGGATCTAAATTTGTGATTGAATTCAAAACTGTCAGCTGCAGTAACTATTTTATTGTTGGGTTGTTTGACAAGAATTTCATATTTTCCACATGCAAGTGAATTTAAGACTGCAACAAGATCTGCATCTGGCAAATTCAATTGACATTTGATGTCTGAATAATTCAACTGTGCAGAGTTGTTACTGCAACAAGATCTGCATCTGGCAAATTCAATTGACATTTGATGTCTGAATAATTCAACTGTGCAGAGTTATTAAACAACAGTAACACGGCGGCTTGATAAGTTGTAACTATCATTTCGATTGGCAGTTTGGCTTCAAACAAACTCATGACATGACACATGCCCAAAGAATATATCCACGTAATTTTCCGACGTTCAAGTACAGTTTGTGTAGAATAAAAATTTTCGAATACCTCTACGCATTTGACCAGCTCTAAAGGCAGATTTATTTCAGAAAATCGGTGTCTCGGCCAATATCTAGGAGTCAAAACTTTAACGGTGAAATCTATTTCTAGATTAATATTTGGATTATTACTAAGGTAGTCCTTAAAAGATATTTTGGTCCTTCCTTGATCGGCTAAAATCTTTTAGCACGCCCTCTATCTTTGATGTAAATTCTTGACCACCACAGTGCTGCTTTAGTTTCGACAATGTACGTCGTTCGTAACCTTTATTGGCACTAGTATCCAACAGAAGTCTGTCAATTAGTTTTTTATAATAAATTTCAGCCATTAGAAGTTTGTCGATCACACACGCCAAAATTTTCACCGCCGTTTCGAGAGTACCCTCTATATCATCACGGCATAAATATTTAGCCCCACCCTTCTGAAGGAGATTATCGCAATATGCAACCAGCGATTCTGCGCTTCTGCTTCCTGCAGCTCCACTGCTGTAGGCTAACCAAAGTGCATTATGTAAAACATCATCCGCTTATTATTCTGAAATCCTTTCTCCACATATATCGAGTATTTGTCATGCAATTCAATAATCTTCTGAACAAATGCCAACTGTTCTTTCTGTCCACTTATATTATCTCTTTCCTGTGAATCTTGCAGGCTTAAGGCATTTTCTTGATGTTTAACTAATGCTGTCCATTCTCCATATAAACGTTCACCAAAGCTATTTGCTATGAGTTCCAAAGCTTCAGGTATTTCACAGAACAGACCGTACATCCTGGAAAGATCATCTATCTTCTCTTCCTTGAACAAGGAATGGAAATCTGAACACTCTTTTCGCAGAACTTGGATCGCATGCTCAGAGGAAAGGAGCGCATGTTTACAAATCTGAGAACAATCATTATTATATATTCTATTTGTTTTGAATGGGGGAAAATATAACGGGACAACGACTTCCATCTCATGTTTCAAACATTGCTCCACCTTCAGCATATAATCTGGTCCAGAATACTCCACAGACCACGAAGCAGCCTTTAGAGAATAGTAAGCTGTAGCAGCTTCCAACATCATTTCTTCATATTCTTGCCTTTCCGGCCAATACTCTGTCGAATCAATACCTACAATCTCCCCAATGCAAACAATAACCTTCCGCAATAAAACGCAGTCAAATTGTTCTACCTCCCTCTCTTTATCAATAAGAACAATAACAGAATTCATCACGCTGTCTCGTAATTCATGCAAGACTAGTTCTCGGAAACACCTCACTGAAGCGCTGGAGACATTATATTAATCAATTAAAGACAAATAGTAGCGTTTTCTAACCCCATAGTTATATTCCCGATCAAAATAACGATCTAAATAATTAAAAATGTGTAACAGTCGTCTAAACATGACCTTGTAAATCTCCCAACGTCTCACAAATTCTTTTAACATCAACTCATCATCAGGGTGTGCCCTCAAGGCGGGTAAAACAGTATCTGTGAAATACTCTTTTATGGATTTCACGTATAAGTCAAACAACTGATATGCATAGTTATGAGGGTGACTTTTCCGGCACATGTTGAATATGGTTGTGTAAAGATTGATCTGTTCCTCTACAGTAAAGTCACCATACCCCTCAACTCCTTCCACGAAGTTTCTCAGCTTAATGATACCCTGGTACACAATGGACCATCCTTCTTTTAGCGTTATAATATTGCCCTTGCTGCTATTCCTCTTTTCCATGTTTCCCTTGCTGCTATCGCTCTTTGTCTTCGTTATTGTTCTTGCTCATGCAATTTACGTTTCTTCGCTCTTTATATTCATAGGCTTCGCATTTTCAAAAGATCGCATCCATTGGCGTTTTGAAGTTGAACGGCTTGTGCATTGAAATTTTCATTTTCATTTTCATTGAGACGATATTAATTTTAAATTTTTTTTTAAGATTTTTTTAATATACTTTAAATACCTAAATGAGTAGGATAATAATTATTTACTTCTTCTCGGTAATGTTTAAAATATATAGGTATAAAATTGCAGCATCTCTAACCAAATGGCTCTTATAAGGAAAATGTCCTAAGGGCCTAGGCCCGGAGCTAGATTGCCACTATTGCAATTAGATTAGAAAAATGTTTTTTTATTTAAATCCCTTTATATTTATATTAATGAAAGCATATTTTTTTTAAAAAACCTGAAAGCATATTTTTTTTAATGAAAAAATTAATAGTAATTAAATTATTTAGTTAATAATTAAAAAGAAAATTTTAAAATTAAATATATAATTATATATTAGTTTTTTTATAACTAAAATATATTGTTTTTTTATCAAAAATTAATTTAATATTTTAAATAAAAATCAAAATATTTATTGAATAACTTTATTTTATGTTAATTTAATTTTTAAATTTATTATTACTTACTCTTTTAAAAATGTATTTTCAGAAAATAATATACAAATTTAATATTAAAAAAATATATGAGTATGATTTTACTAGAAATTGAAATATTTATTTATTTATTTATTTAAATTAAAATTACTTTATTTTGTGTTGGTTTTTTTATAAATATGAAAAAAGAAAATATCATCAATATTTACTTATTATGTTTGATTTTTTTATTAGAGCAAATATAAAATTTCCGATTATCTATCTTTATTTAGTGTTGTTTTCAAAAAAAAATCACAAATAAAAAGGAATAATAACTTTTGCTCTGCACATTTGTGACCTGATCCATTATAAAAACCAAATAAATTTGGCATTGAATTAACAATTTAGAAATTGGATAATTAATTATTAAATAGGGATCTTTTGTTTTTTATGGGAATGATGATGGGGATCATCCTCATTGGTGAGAACCTTGGTAAACTTTTAAAATGAATTTACATTTTCATAGTCAAAAGGTGAAGAGACTTGTTTATTTTGTGACCTTCCATTGCATAACTATATATTATTCCTTATCTAAATAAGTGGTATGAAATTATCACTATGCAAAATAAATTTTTGTAAATCATTATGACAATTTTCTTTTTTTTCTAACAAATAAATTAAATACAAATTTCATTTAAAAAAAAAAAACACTAGTAGATGGGACCTTATCGTAACAAATGACATAGGGAGGTTTTACAAAGTGTGATAGTATTGGGGAAAATATTCTTATGCATCATATTTTCATGGATACTTGGATTTTGACTATTTTTGAAATGAAAGTGAAATTTTTTGACAAATCAAAGGGGCTAATAAAATGAAATTTTGATAACTAGAAATAATTTAATACATACTTCTCTTCGCAATTTTCTCACTCCTTTTTTTTATAGGCCCCACTTCTTTTTATGCCTCTTTTTATTCCTATTTAAGTAGTTGGGAAGTTGAACCACTTTAGAAGTTCATTGTGACTTTATTTCTGATTTAAGAGTAGATTAGAATATGAGGGTGAGGTTTCTAAAGGAAAAGTTAAATTAAATTAAGTTTTAAAATATGTTTTAATTATTTAGTAGGTGGAACCTTCTTATTCTATTAAGCCATTTGATATTTCACTTCCCAATATAATTAATTTTCTCATTATTGATTCAGCAAAATACAAAAAAATAAGAAATGTATTTATAAATTGTGTTGTATGAAACATCACATCCCTCTAATATAAAATAAAAATAAAAGCATCCATATGTAGCTATGCATATGCATGCAAAAGTAAGAGGAGTGTGCAAAACCATCATCAAAATTAAATGATAAATTACCTTATTCCTCCAATGATTCCCCACACATATCCTCAACAATATATTTTGTATACTCAAAACATATGACACATGTATCATAAAACCCAAAATGCAATAAAATTGTAGTCATGCTATAAAATAAGTATTGAGAGTCTAGAAAACAAACTGAAATAATAGCAAAACTGAAGCATGGTTTATCTACAAATAGAAATTGGATCTATCACTTAGTCTCATATGATGGTGCACTTTCAAGTCATTGTTCTTGCTAACTATGATGGGGATGAGAGGTAACATAATGAGAATAACCATGAAAGGAATCTAATATTGTGACTTAGGCCTTTTGCTTTTGTTTATCAACACTTGCATTATAGGAATCTAATATTGTGACTTAGACCTTTTGTTTATCAATACTTGCAATGGGATAGTGAGGCTCAATAGTAGGTGGAATATTGAGCTCCAATTTAAGGAGTGGGCACAACAAGGCAACCGTTTGTAACTATTGTGATACATGTGCTTTAGGAGGGGGTGTTTGTAACTATTGTGATACATGTGCTTTAGGAGGGGGTGGATGGGGAGGCAATCAAATAATTGGTGATCCATTAATAGAAGGTAAAGGCTGTGGAGTGGGCACAACATGAAACAACCGTTTGTAACTATTGTGATACATGTGCTTTAGGAGAGGGTGGATGGGCAGGGAATGAAATAATTGGGGATCCATTAATAGAAGGTAAAGGTTGTGGCTAAATGATAATATGCCAACCATCATTTGCAGACTACAAGCGGAGGCGAAACATAAAGGGCCACTAGAATACCAATGCTAAGTCTATTATGAACAGTTGTTTTAGGGGGGTTAAACAACAGGTTGACTAGTCAAATCTACGACTCCAGTTGCAGGAGTTGTCTTATGTTAAGTCCCTATATTAACAGTGTAGTCCCTTATTATGTTAGTATAGCCCCCCTTATTATTATTTTTGTATCCCTGTAACCCCCATATTGTTATTATTGTGCCCTTACATTATTATTGTTAGGTCGGCTAGGATTACATTGTGGCCCCACTAGGATTATATTGTGGCCCCATGGACTCCTATATATAGAAGGAGGTTTTGTTCATTTGTATCATCCAAGAATTGTTCATTCATGTAATGTATTGGAGGTTGCCCCCTCGAAGTGGCTTATTTCTAAGGCGTTGATATCTATTTTCTTCTATTTTTGGAGCTGGTTTCACAACATTTGCTATGAGAGCTTTGGATTCTAGGGTTTTACTGCTCCAAACAAGTCATCGTGGAATTTTCGCTATAACTGTTTTTCTACGAATGATCAAAAGATAAAAAATTTAGAGTGCAAAACCGAAATCCTGATAAACATGGTCGCAAATTTTCAGATCTTGGTTCGCAATATTTTTGGAGATATATTCTGTGGAAGTTAGGTCTTTTGCAGGCTCCCGAATTTCATCTCAAAAAGGCGATCATGGGAAAATATTCATAACTCTCTCTCTGAGCATCAAATTGGAATTCTATAAAAAGTGGCCACAAGTACACGAACTGTAGTTCCCTTTCTATCAATTTCAGAGTCGAAGAAGGAAACAGTGACATGTGGCAAGCCATACGAGTTTTCTCTACTAAACCAGTCCATAATTAGAACACTGTTACCGATGAAATAGGTAACCTGACCTCAAAATGGGAACTCTAGCCCAAAAAGGCTCAAAAAACATGAAAAAGCACCCCAAAAACAAAAAAAAGTGTATTCCAGAACGCACTTGGTTTTTTTTGAAGGTCAAATTTCAACATTTTATAAAATTATGCTAAAAACAAAATTGTTTCTTGAAAAAAGGATTGAAAAAACACCCTCAAAAAAAAACCAGTTGATGTTGGAATAACAAAAAAAAATGTCATATTTTTGACATTTTTAAAAATAAAAATAACATTTTTAAATTTTTAAAATTCAAACATTAAAAAAAACTAAAATTTAAGAAAAAAAAAAAATTTAAAAATAAAAACATTTTAAAGCTTAAAATTTAAAAATATATAGGAACAAAAAAACAAAAATAAAAACAAAATAAAAATTTTAATTCAAACATTAAAAAAAACTAAAATTTAAGAAAAAAAAAAAAAATTAAAGATTAAAATTTCAAAATATATAGAAATAAAAAAAAATAAAAATATTAAATTAAAAAGAAAAACAAGTAAAAAAAGGAAAGAAATTATAAAAAATAAAATATAGAAATTAAATTTAAAAAAGAAAAAGAAAATGTTTATTAAATTTATAAAAAAAAATTAAATTTTAAAATAAAAAATTAAATTTAAAGAAATATATTAAATTTTAATAAATTTAAAACTTTCAAATAAAAATTAAAAAAAAAAAAACATTATTGAAATTAAAAGTAAAAAAATGAAAAATTAATTAAAAATGAAAAATAAAATACAATAAAAATATTAAAATAACAAATTAAATTATATATATATATATATATATATATATATATATATATATATATATATATATATATATATATATATATATATATATATATATATATATATATATATATATATATATACTCCCATATATATAATTTTAATATATAAATGAATAAACAAATAAATTTTGAAATAAAAAAATAAATTTTAGATATAAAGAAAAAAAAAACATTGTTAAAATAAAGAGTTAAAAAACTTTAAAAATCAATTAAAATTAAAAAATATATATATTAAATAAAAAATAAAATAAAAAACAAATTAATTTGAAAATATTAAGTTTAACTAAAAACAAAAATCTAATTTTAAATACACAATTTTAATTGAAATAAAAGAAATATAAAAATTTTATGTAATTAGAAAATAATAATAATAAATTTAAAAAAATTTTAAAAAAAAATATTAAATTCAAATAAATTTTAAAAAAAAACAAAATTTACTATATTTTAAAAAATTAAATGAAAAAACTAAACATAAAATTTAATAATAAAAAAAAATGAAAAAATAAAAAATAAAAATCAATTAAATTTAAAAAAAATAAAAAAATAAAATAAAATTTTAAAAAAATAAAAAAAAATAAAAAATAAAAAAAAATAAAAAAAAACACAAAATTTAATAAAAATTATTTTAAAAAATTGAGAAAAAATAAAAACAAAAAATGAATAAAATTAAAAATTAAAAAAAATTAAAAAAATTAATTAATTAATTAAAACAAACTAAATTTTAAATATAAAAATTAAAATAAACGAAATATAATTTTAAATTTTTTAGATTAAAAAAATTAAAATTAAAAAATCAAATAAAAAAAATAAAAAAATAAAAAAACAATTTTGATCGTGGTGGCGCTGCCAATCGGCCTCCCGCCCAGGTGACGGCGGAGGCCATCCACTAGGCGAGAGGTCGATTCCAGGAATCGCCCTCCCGCAGCGGGAGGTCGATTCTGGGAATTGCCCTCCTGCGGTGGGAGGCTGATTCCAGGAATCGCCCTGAGGCCGATTTTAGGAATCGCCCTCCCGCCGCGGGAGGGCGATTCCCGAAATCGGCCTCAGGGTGATTCCCGGAATCAACCTCTCGCCGTGGGAGGGTGATTCCCGGAACCGGCCTCCCGCCGCGGGAGGCCGATTGGCGGCGCCACCACAATCAAAAAATTCCTTTTTTTTTATTTTTAACAAAAAATTTAATATTATTTCTTTTTAAATTCAATTTTTTATTTTAAATTTAATTTTTTTTTAATTTTTTTGTTTTTTTTTTTTAATTTTGTTTTTAAATTTAATATTTTAGGTTAATTATTTTTTAAAATTTAAAATTTATTCATTAAATATATTAAATTTTAATTTAATTTAATTTAATTTTTTAATCTTTTAGTTTATTTGGTTTTTCATTTCTAAAATTTATAAATTGTTTCATTTAAAAAAACAGTAAATTTATGGATATTTGTTTTTTAATTATTTGCACGTGGTTTTTTTCATTTTTTTTGTTTTTTAATGATAGTTTTTTTTATTATAATTCTTTTATTATAATTTTCTTTTTCAATTTTAAATTTTGTTTTTTTTTTAATTTGTTTTTTTTGTTAATTTTAAAATTTGTATTTTTGTTTTCTTATTATTATTATTTTTTTAATTTAAATTTTTAAATTTAATTTTTTCTTTTTTGTATTTTATTTTTTTATCTAAATTTTAATTTTGTAATTTAAATTATTTTTAAATTTTCTATTTTAATTTTTTTTTTTTTAATTATATGGATTTTTTTAATAACTTAGAAAAAAATGTTTTTGATGTTTTTTTTTTAAATTTTTTTTTGTTAATTTTTTTTTTCTTTAAATTATGTGTTTTTTTTTCAAATTTTGTCATTTCTTTTGATATAATTTTCGAATATTTTTGTTTTTTTTTGTTTTATTTATTTATTTTTGTTTAAATTTTTTATTTTTACGAGTTAATTTTGTTTTTTTTACATTTTTATTGGTTTTTTTTATTGTTTTTATATATATATTTTTTATCTAAGTTTTGTGTTTTATTACCAACATGAAAATCACCACTCTAAAAAAAAAAGGTTGATGTTGCATCAATACGTTTCAAAATTAGCATGAAAATCACCGCTCTAAAAAAAAAAAATTGATGCTGCATCAATACGTTTCAAAATTAGCATGAAAATCACTAACATTTTAAAACAAATATTCATACTTCATAAATAAAAATATTAGAGTGTCAAAAATGTGCTCAAAAAAAAAAAAAAAAAGTGATTCTGCATCACCACTTTTCAAAATCGGGTGCTTTTTATGCTACCAAAAAACAATAGGTAACAGTGCGGTTACCTATTTCATCGGTAACAGTGTTTTAAGTCATCGTAGGAGATTGGACACAACTTTGTCTTCAAGAATCTAAATCAGGTCAGACCTGTGGTATTCGAAAGAATATTCAGAGGGATACTTTAGGGCCAAATTTCAGTTATTAAGGATCCTAAATCACATAGATAATTCAGTTTCAATATCAAGCTTATCAAAAGCAAGAAAAAAGTGTGTATTTGGTTTTCAAAATTGCATAACGTTTGTTTGAAAAAGTGGTTTGAAGTTAATCCAAGGGCATATTTTAGAATTTTTATCGGTATTGGGTTCTATAATTCCTCCAAAAAATAATTCCATACCCATTAAGCCCTCAAAAAGCTATACTATGATGCATGAAGAGGAAGAATTGCAGTATGAGATATCAAAATTAAGGTACTAAGTGCAACAAATTTTGATCTTACGAAGAGCAACGGAAGATGACATAGATGGTTTAAAAGAAGAAATGGCGGCTAAGTTGGATGGTTTGAAGGATCAAATAATAGCTAATATGGATTATAAATTAGTGGAAGATCACATCGAGCATCAACAACAAGTTCTCCAACTCTCAAAGGGTAACCTAACTTTGGTGCAGAATCTAATGAAACAACAAGAAGATCAAAATCACATCGAAAGAAGTTCTGAAGTAGTCACAGAAACAAGAACTTGACAAGTAAGATGTAATATTCTTCAGTAAAGAAATGACACCCTTTTGTAATGATGCTTGATAAAATGACAAACTAGAGTAACATACTTCTTAATATATGGAAAGAATGCCATAAAATAATATGAGCATAAACTTGATTATAATACCCATATCCATAAAATCCATAAAGGCGCATGTTTAAAATATCCATAAACTCCATAAGCATAAAGGTGCATACGATCTATTATGAATCTTCATTTAAATACACATAAATGGACTTCAAGAGAACACTTTATTACTATTCAGCCTAAGGCACAATCTGTATCTTCAATCTAGCAGATAAATGATGCACAATTCTCCCTTTATTGAAGAAATAAAATAAACTAAACCAGCTAGGGTGATCAGAGAAACCACCGAAGTTGGGTTGGCTTACGAGGGTGAGATTCTCGAATCTCACCGAAGGAAGCCTGAGGATCTCACCTGAAATCCTCTCTTGAAAACTCGCCTGAGCCCTCAAAAATATCACAAAGAAAGATCCCAATTTGTTTTTCCATGAGTTTCTCTCATTCCTCCTCCTCTTTTTATAGACGAGCTACTTAGAAAAACCATGGGAAAATACCTGGGGTCAAAACAACCAAAAGGAAAAACCATGGGCAATACCATGGGTCAATACCATGGGAAAATACCACAGTAAGTACCATGGATTGATTCTATCCACTTTGACTGGATCAAGAAAGAGAATATTACAAATCCTCCCACCCAAAGATTGCTTGTCCTCAAGCAATCCGCTTCTATCCACAACAGAAGCATTTGTACATTAATACCAGGATCCCATACAATTTGATGCGCCCTCCACGTTGAATGGTCCTGAATGGATCCTTCAATACCTGGATCCCAAACAATCCTCTGACCAATGATCCCCTCAATAGATTTACCAGGATCCCAAACAATCCTTTCCCCAATGGATTCTCCCAGATCCCAATGCCACCTCAATCCTGGGACCTATGGGTTATGGTACCATTTCATCCCTCCATCATTGCCCACACCAAATGGCCCAAGCTGCAATATGCCCTCAGCTGTGAGTATCCTCCAAAGAATCAACCTATTGATAGAATACCAACTCATAATCTCTCGCCAATCCATACTTGGGGAGGGATGAATATCTGCAAATATACTATGTTGATGTTGTTCGATGCTCAATTCATGCTTCTCTACTTGGTTACCCAACATGATGCAGTTGGAGAACTCTTCCCTTCTCTTCCCAATGTATAAAGGTGGGTTGTTGATGTTGCAAGCTTTATCTATGTATTCCTATAGAGGGCTACTTTGGAACTCCCAATCGTACTCCTATTGTTGCCTTATGAGGGATTTGAGTCGTTCTTCAACACTAGACAACTTGGTCTTTGATTCGGCACAGACCCCTATGAGTTCCTCAATTTTTCTGTTCTCTTGTAAGGCAGTGTCTCGGACTGTCCAGACTTTCTACTTCAACAACATAAGATCTGTCTTGAAATGCTTGATCCTTTCTCGAAAGTCTTCTACTGGCAATTCTAGTGCCGTGCTGACTGTCTTTGTATTTTTTTGCAGCCGATGCCCAACGACCACGTCTTCAACTTGAGCCTTTGAACAACACTCTAGAAATGGTCCATATTGCACATTATTTTTTTCATGTTGCTCCTCGTGATCATACTCATCATGCTTGTTCACTGTGGCTGGATCCTCACTCAAATATCCCAAGTCTTCTTCATCTATGGAGACAATATTTTCATCCCTTTCAACTGTCGAACATATAAGCATTTTATCTATACTTGATTGTTCATAACCTTCATGGATATTCCCCTGGGGATCTATGAACTCCATTGTATAGGAATCAACCTCATGAATGGCATTAGGTAGAATTTCCTCATGCACTTCCAAATTTTTGTCGTCTTGAAAGCCTCCCTGAATAATGTCATGATGTTGCTCACCATCCTGAAGATCAATAGACCCATATACAAAGGATTCCCCATGATTTGAAGTAATCTCCTCTTGTTCTGTCTTTGTTGCCTTCTTCTTATCACCTGGACAGGAATGGTTAAGGGCCCAAGGTCCCTTGTAGATAAAGCATAGTCCTCTCCTCCTTATTTCATTCTTGCTGATGATTTTTTTCTTGCTTTGATTATCATTTTGGTCTATGGAGATATGGTTACTTAAAGTACCATATAACCTCACTATTAAATCAAGAATTTTCTGGTTGTTTTTCAAAATTTCTTCAAGACGGTCCATCTTCTCCCATACCCAAACAAGAATATATTAATTTTTCATAGGAATATTTTGTCAATCATGCCTTCAAATATTTTCACAAATTTAACCCACAGACTTATAAATGATTTTCCCTTCACTTATGTCTCCCAATAAAAATAATTTACAAGTGGGAAATGCTGGCTAGGGTGAAAAATAAATATCACCAAAGTTCTTTGCATAAAACTCTCAGGCTGGCAGGATGCATAGCTCTGATACCACTGTAATATTCTTCAGTAAAGAAATGACATCCTTTTGTAATGATTCTTGATAAAATGACAAACTAGAGTAACATACTTCTTAATATATGGAAAGAATGCCATAAAATAATATGAGCATAAACTTGAGTATAATACCCATATCCATAAAATCCATAAAGGTGCATGTTTAAAATATCCATAAACTCCATAAGCATAAAGGTGCATACGATCTATTATGAATCTTCATTTAAATACACATAAATGGACTTCAAGATAACACTTTATTACTATTCAGCCTAAGGCACAATCTGTATCTTCAATATAGCAGATAAATGATGCACAATTCTCCCTTTATTGAAGAAATAAAATAAACTAAACCAGCTAGGGTGATCAGAGAAACCACCGAATTTGGGTTGGATTACTAGGGTGATATTCTCGAATCTCGCCGAAGGAAGCCTGAGGATCTCACCCGAAATCCTCTCTTGAAAACTCGCCTGAGCCCTCAAAAATATCACAAAGAAAAATCCCAATTTATTTTTCCATGAGTTGCTCTCATTCCTCCTCCTCTTTTTATAGACGGGCTACTTAGAAAAACCATGGACAAATACCTGGGGTCAAAACAACCAAAAGGAAAAACCATGGGCAATACCATGGGTCAATACCATGGGAAAATACCACAGTAAGTACCATGGATTGATTCTATCCACTTTGACTGGATCAAGAAAGAGAATATTACATAAGATCAATTTCAAAGTATCTCAACAAGTGGAAAAATTTTCCTGTATAAGATTCCACATGGGAGGATGAGAATTTTATACAGAAGCATCAAAAAATAATCAAGCATTGAGGATAACACTTGTTTGAAGGAGAGGGGCATGTTAAGTCCCTATATTAATAGTGTAGTCTCTTATTATGTTAGTATAGCCCCCCTTATTGTTATTTTTGTACCCCTGTAATCTCCATATTGTTATTATTGTGCCCTTACATTATTATTGTTAGGTTGGCTAGGATTACATTGTGGCCCCACTAGGATTACATTATGGTTCCATGGACTCCTATATATAGAAATGAGGTTTTTTCATTTGTATCATCCAAGAATTGTTCATTCATGTAATGTATTGGAGGTTTCCCCCTCAAAGTGGCTTATTTCTAAGGCGTTGAGATCTCTTTTCTTCTATTTTTGGAGTTGGTTTCACAACATCTTAAGACTTCCAAGTTTCCATTAAAGTGTGCAAGACTCTCGGTCTTCTATCTTTTCTTATTCTCAACCCTATATCTTTATCATTTCTTCCCTTCCTATATTTTGATTAAAAAATATCATGGGGTAAAAAAAACATCATGTTACTTTCCAATCATAATGAGATTAAATATTCCATCATTAAAAAAATTAATGAGATAAAATATTCCATCATTAAAAAATCTAATATTATATGAGTTTTTAAAAAAATCACACTTGGAAGAACTTTGTAAAGGGAGTAATAACTACTTAGTGCAGAATTAGAGTAAATATGTGCAAGAATGTTTTTCAAACTTTGACATCAGAAACTCTATTATTTGATTGCATGGTAATAAAAACGTTAACCATTATTCCTTCATGTGCTTTGAGGAGATTTAGCACATTTAAAAACTTCGAAATATATAAATTTTTGTTCAAATTTCCTTTTTAATAGCTTTTTTATTTTTCATACTCTATTAAGAATTTCATTTTCATTTCAAAAATGTCAAATTCCAAATATCCAGGAAAATATGAAATATAAAGCATAAGGCTTTTTTCCCTATTACTGCCACACATTGTAAAACCTCCCTATGTCATTTTCTTTAGATAAAGTCTCACTTACTTCTTTTTGTTTTTATTTTCTTTTATGAAATTTGTATTTAATTTATTTGTTAGAGAGACAAAAATTATCACAATGATTTACAAAAAAAAATTATTCAATTATTTCAGCATAGTCATAGTTTCATACCATTTATTTAGATAAGGAATAATATGAATTTATGCAATGGATGATCATAATAAAAATAAGTCTCTTCACATTTTTTTGTTTCCATTTGTAGACTATGGAAATGTAAATTCTTTTTTAAAGCTTTCCAAGGCTCTCACCATTCAAGCTTACCAAGTCTCTCACCATTCAGGATGATTCCTTTTTACCATACACCCATCATCATTCATAGAAAAATAAAAGATCCATATTTAATAATTAATTATCTACCTTTTAAATTTTTAATTCAATGTAACATCCCTTAAACCACATAGCTACACGGGGACTAATAAAAAAAATATTATTAATGTAATAAAGTTAGTTTTCATAAGGTCGTTAGGGTTTCGTGCCAAGTCTTATCCGATAATAGATATGTTAAGAACTACACTACTACAGGAGTTTTATGGAGGGGGGGACGATTTATTATTGGTATGCATCCCAATTTTACCACATATTCATGGCTGTAGAGAAGCATGGGTACTCAACTGTGGTCCAATTATAGTTTTCTGTTTGATTTCATACGAAGTTCCAGTGCCCTGGAACGGTTGTATGATTTCTTTATACACGCCCAAATGAGAGAGGCATAATAAAAACGCTACTGATGTAGTAATTTGATTGGAGACTGAGTCTTTTTATATATATTATCTTTTGGTAGAGACATTTCAGTTTTTCTTGGAAATGGCACTGCTATGGGGCTATTTTTTTCAACAACCCAAATCTCTATAGATTTAGAGTGTTGGGCTATGCAAGACGGTCAACACAAGATAAAAGATAAGTACTCTTGAAAGAAAGATATTTTTTACATTGTTGTTTTATCATGTTCCTGAAATAAAATAAAAGCAGTGTAAAATATTTTTCATACTAGGTTTTTTTTACCATATTCTTGAAAGAAAATAAAAGAGTATTCAATATTTTGCATACTAATCTTTTACTTAGGTTTTTGAAATTTAAAAAAAAAAAGATTGTATGAAAATAGTCACTTTTACTCTTAGATATATACCATGGTAAAAGAAAAAATTACAATGTAAGTTCTTTAAAATATTGCTATTATGTTAATATTTTAGAAATATATTATTCTTAGAGATATACCATGGTAAAAGACAAACTTACTATATTAGTTTTGTGGAGAAGAACCCATGTGAATTCTTGCAAAGATTGCTATAATGTATCTTGAAATATGTTAGCAGTAGTAATATGCATCTTATTTAATAAAAGATAGGATGCTTGTTTTATTTTAAAAGGGATTTGGTACCAGAGTGTTAAATGATAAGAAATCAAAGTTATTTTCTTGAAAATGAATATAGATTAAAGAGGGTAACTCTTGAAATATTTTCATGTGTAGTGAAGAAGAAAAAAGAAAAGTTTCTCAAATTAATATTCTTGGAAGAGTTTTATGAAGATATATGTATACATTAACCATGTTGTGAGTATGTATATATATATATATTACCATGATGTTTAAAAATATTAGTTATTTAATAAATCCATGGATAGATTACCATGGGGTTGGTAAAGGTTAGTTAATTAATAAATCCATGAATAGATTACCATGATGTTTGTAAATATTAGTTATTTAATAAATCCATGGATAAATTACCATCGTGTTGGTAAAGATTAGTTATTTAATAAATCCATGGACAAAGGAACTATTCAGTTATATTTCTTTAGAAGAACAAACTGTGTGATTAATTTTATGTTATCATGATTATGATGTTAGTTTCTTTTGTAATAAGATCATGCATAGGCATGCAATATTTGTATTAACTTTCATTGGAAAGAATATACATATTTGTATGTGGGAAAGATAGCATGTTGTGTTAAACTACATTGGAAAGGATTGTTAGTATAATCTTTGAAAAAGAAGACATGTATTTGTATGCTTATTTACACTAGTGTTACAGAAAGAAAACTTGCAGTTGCATGCTCTTTTGTGTTAATCATTCCTTTGGGAAGAGTCTTTCAGAAGCTATGTGCTTTGTTGTGTTAAACATTCCTTTGGGAATACTCCTTTGGAATCTATATGCATTGTATGAATAGGAAAAACATTCATCATGTTAGCTTTAGCACCAAAAGCAATTGCTGAAGGGTTGGTTATTTTTCTAAAGTTTAAGTATCACGAATGCACCTTGTGTCATTTTCCATTGAAGGAATTCCTGGATAGTGGTAGTGAAATGTCTTGTACGAATGCGATCATGTGTGAGAAGTGTCATAATAATGTGCGATTATTTGACATGAATTGATAATTACCTTCTCACACTAAGGTAGAGATCTTAGAAGAAAGCATGGTGTGATATTGTATTCACAACTCATGTATGCACATGAATAAGTGTTAAAGGATCACTTAAATATTGATTATTTATTTATTAAGGCTTTATTTAATCATGCTATAAAAGCTTTTTTATGACATTAATGACAGGAAATGATGGTGACTTATGAGAAGGAAATATTATGCTTAACATGGTGGCAGGTAAATGATTATGGTTCATGCAGTTGAGTGTGAGTTGCAGGATGAACCAATGTATGATGGTTCATTGTACGTAAATTATTATGGTTCATGCAAATGAGTGTGAGTTGCAGGATGATCCAATGTATGATGTTCCATTATAGGTACATCCATGCCACCAAGATATGAAGACTAGTGGGTAAATGCTATCTTAATGATTGTAATGGCTTAAACATAAATATTTGTATATTTCCTTGTAAGATTTAAAATGATGGTTAAGGGATGGTCTCCCTTATAAGCCCTTGAGTGAGGTATGAACACCCTCATGAGTGTTTAATAATAAAATTAAACATTTGTTGGTTTTCACCCTACGAGGTTTCCAGGGTATATTGGTGTTGAACGATGTGATTGATTATTATGTCAAAATGATGATGTTGATTCTTTTCTTGTTGTGGTGTTCATAATGTCTAGTATGTGATGACTACATGAATAATGAAATGAATGTAAGGTATCTCATACAGTTTTATGTTAATGTACCATAATAGAGGTTGTTAATGGTTAAGCAACCTACTATTCGTATTCTAAGGTTACACTATGAACTGGTGAACATTCTATGTAATGATGAGTAAGGAATATTTAATAGTGATTTGGATAGTTACCCGTTGGTAACTTGTATAAAAATATTTAACTCCTGGAATTTCCATGTGAAGGTATCGATGTATGTTAAAAGTGGTATCAGAGCTAAAGGTTGCAGCATTGGTGCCTTTGGAATTTGTTCAGAGAAAATAAATTTAGGTATGCTACTAATGGATATCAGTTAAGGTATGATTCTAGAAATCTGCATATTTATTGATATATGATTCTAGCAATCTACATATTGAATGATATATGTAGTAGTCTACTCTTGACATGAGATGTGTGATTCATGTTTATAACTACATTAAAGAGTAATGAGTAATAAATTTTGTTTCAAAATGGTTTTCATAACATTGGAATCCTGTTGAAGATAAAGGACAATAAAACATTTGTTGTATTTATGAACAACCTAACTAATCACTTGTGAAAGTGAGAATTATTTATTAATAGTGGTTAAATATGACATATTACTCATACATTTAGTGAACTTAACTAAATTTACCATGCACTACTTGAAAAAGATGAATGTGTATAGTAATGGTGTGTGAAACTAATGCATGAATGCAAAAGATGAGGAAAGTCCTTGTATAAGATGATAGAGTGTCTTAAAATTAAATTGAATGAAGTCTTTTAGATGTTAAAAATACTTAATGGGTCAAGTAGTGAGACTTGACTATAATGACTAGTTGATTGACTCGTTTTTGAATGAGTCTTCATGGATGCATTAAGATTATTAGTGGCATTGAATGACTAGTTTTTGAATGAGTCGTGTCATGGATGCATTAAGATTATTAGTGGAATTGAATGACTAGTTTTTGAATGAGTCGTGTCATGGATGCATTAAGATTATTAATAGCATTGATTAGTTATGAATGACTAACTAATGAAAGTTATATGCACGAATCAATTTTGACTAAAGATATTTGAAAGTTGTGAACAAGTGATTATGGTAATTACTTCATGTGTCAGTCTGTTGGTAACAGAACATTGTGGGAATTGGAAATGTTTACACTCATACCCTAACCGTTTTTGACACATACGCATTACTGAATATTTGTATATCATTGTATGCATGACAAAGTTGTATGCAGGAAATTAAAATAATTGTGTAAGATAATACGTGCTTAAGAAATGCATATTTATGATTAGCATTGTTTCTTATTGTAAGCATGGGTAGATTAATGGCAACATAAAACGTGTGAAAATAAAAAACATCGCAAACATTGCAATGCGAATTGCAACGGTAAATGTTAAAGTATCATGTTATAATGTGCATGATTTTGTTATTTAGGAAATAATAATGTACAAGACCTATATGTTAGTCATGTTTCCTATTAATCTAGATATCATTGGACCCATGTGGAGGGCTAAATATAATGTATGATGTATATAAAGTTTATTTTTCTTTATGTATAATGTGTACATAGTTCATTATGTAATTTACTATGGGAAACAATGCTAAAAGAGAAATTTAACATGCCAGACAGTTGTGAACAATTGTTAAAGGCTAGAAGGCCTTGGGTTGATGGTGGTTTCCTGCCCGGAGGGGTTGATGGCACTTACCTGCCCGGATTTCCTCTCTGTAGAGATATATGATCTCAGTAAGGGAAAAGAGTTGGCCAAGATGGTGAAGGGGAAAAACATGAGGCAACTCTATTGATTTTGGAGCTTGTTGGAGGTGGCCCAAAATTCCTCATAGACGAGATGCTGTCAGAGGAATAGGCATGATGTTTCCAAGAGGAATCCTATACTAGACCTTGAGTGTTCATTGGAATTCTCGAGCTAGTTTGCCAGTGGAATTCCATACTGGACCTGGAATGGTTTTTGTCAAATAACTATCTGGATGTGAAAATGACTCAATTTGGTTATGGAAACTAACTCCCATGGGCTGGAAGGAGAATTTTGTTTACCATTGTGGTTCTCATATTAGAACAAGTTAAGTAATCATTGATGTGTTATATTAAAATGAACTTTTATATGATTATGTAAATATCTTATGTAGATAGTAAGAGGAAAGGATCTTAGCACTTGGAAAATGAATACTGAATGTATAAATTCATTTATTTTATTACTAATTTTCTTGAGTGTCTTAACAGAGGCTAGGATATTCCCATGGTGCATTGATTAACCATTGGTACGATTAGAAAGCTAGGTGCTCTCTGAGTACCTTTTTAATTACTGTGTGGATGTCTTTAGCAGGAGCTAGGACAGTGTGCACATGATGCATTGATTAGAGAATTGGTGCTCTCTGAGTACTTGTGGAAGTACTCTGATTATAACATCTCTTGATATTGCATGAATGTTTGATAGTTGCAAGTATTTCATTTGATTGAAACTATGTGACTAATGTGATTGAATTTGTTAGTCATACATTATAGGCTCTTTCCAGGGAGTGTTGATGGGTGTTCAACCATTCTCAGAGAGCTTGTGTAAAAGCCATCATTACTTACAATAGTAATTGGTAAGTAATGGCAATTTGGTATAGAATTTTTCTATATTTTTATGAATTTGAATAATGGATAAGTAGTTAAAAGTGGAAATGAAATATTTTTTGAGCTATATGTGCTTATGACTATGGATTAAAACATTATTTTCTCAATTAATGGCATTTAAGGAAACGAAAGTGTTTCATTGTGAAGGGGAAGGACCCCCTTTGGGTTTTTAATATTATTATATCATGAGTATAAGTTTAAGTTTCAATGAGAGAAGCACACTGAGGACAGTGTTCTTTTAAGGGGGGGAGTATGTAACATCCCTAAAACCATTTAGCTACACGTCGGATCAATAAATAAATATTATTAATGTAATAAAGTTAGTTTTCATAAGGTCGTTAGGGTTTCGTGCAGTTGCAACTGCCAAGTCTTATCTGATAATATCTATGTTAAGAACTACACTACTACTGGAGTTTTCGGGGGGGATGATTGATTATTGGTAAGCATCACAAGGTTACCACATATTCATGGCTGTAGAGAAGCATGGGTACTCAGCGGCGGTCCAATTACAGTTTTCTGTTTGATTTCCTACAAAGTTCCAGTGCCCAACGTACCAACGTACAGGTGTTGGGATGTGCAAGTGGGTGTTGGGTTGTGCAAGAGGGTAAACATAGGATAAAAGATAAGCACTCTTGAAAGAAAGATATTTTTTACATTATTGTTTTATCATGTTCCTGAAATAAAATAAAAGTAGTGTAAAATATTTTTCATACTAGTTTTTTTAACCATATTCTTGAAATAAAATAAAAGAGTATTCAATATTTTGCATACTAATATTTTACTTAGGTTTTTGAAAGAAAACAAAATATTGTATGAAAATAGCCACTTTTACTCTTAGATATATACCATGGTAAAAGATAAACTTACAATGTAAGTTCTTGAAAAGATTGCTATTATGTTAATATTTTAGAAATATATTATTCTTAGAGATATACCATGGTAAAAGTCAAACTTACTATGTTATTTTCGCTGAGAAGAACCCATGTGAATTCTTGCAAATATTGCTATTATATATCTTGAAAGATGTCAGGAGTAGTAAAACATAAATAAGTAAATTTGCTTGTCATTATATATATGCATCTTATTTAAGAAAAGATAGGATGCTTGTTTTCTTTTAAAAGGGATTTCGTACCAGTGTGTTAAATGATAAGAAATCCAAGTTCTTTTCTTGAAAATGAATATAGATTAAAGAGGGTAACTCTTGAAATATTTACATGTGTAGTGAAGAAGAAAAAAGAAAAGTTTCTTAGATTGATATTCTTGAAAGAGTTTTATGAATATGTATGTATACATTAACCATGTTGTGAGTATATATATATATATATATTACCATGGTGTTTGAAAATATTAGTTATTTAATAAATCCATGGATAGATTACCATGGTGTTGGTAAATATCAGTTAATTAATAAATCCATGAATAGATTACCATGGTGTTTGTAAATATTAGTTATTTAATAAATCCATGGATAGATTACCATGGTGTTGGTAAAGATTAGTTATTTAATAAATCCATGGACAAAGGAACTATTCAGTTATATTTCTTTAGAAGAACAAACTGTGTGATTACTTTTATGTTATCATGATTATGATGTTAGTTTCTTTTGGAATAATATCATGCATAGGCATGCAATATTTTTATTGACTTTCATTGGAAAGAATATACATATTCGTATGTGATAAAGATACCATGTTGTGTTAAACTACATTGGAAAGGATTGTTAGTATAATATTTGAAAAAAAAGACATGTATTTGTATGCTTATTTACATTAGTGTTACAAAAAGAAAACTTGTAGTTGCATGCTCTTTTGTGTTAAGCATTCCTTTGGGAAAACTCTTTCAGAAGCTATGTGCTCTCTTGTGTTAATAATTCCTTTGGGAATACTCCTTTGGAATCTCTATGCATTGTATACATAGGAACAACATTCATCATGTTAGCTTTAGCACCAAAAGAAATCGCTGAAGGGCTGGTTATTTTGCTAAAGTTTAAGTATCACAAATGCACCTTGTGTCATTTTCTATTGAATCAATTCCTGTATAGTGGTAGTGAAATGTCTTGTACGAATGTGAGTGTGTGTGAGAAGTGTCATAATAATTTGGGATTATTTGACATGAATTGATAATTACCTTCTCACACTAAGGTAAAGATGTTAGAAGAAAGCATGGTGTGATATTGTATTCAAAACTCATGTATGCACATAAATAAGTGTTAAAGGATCACTTAAAGATTGATTATTTATTTATTAAGGCTTTATTTAATCATGCCATAAAATCTTGTTGATGACATCAATGATAGGAAATGAAGGTGACTTATGAGAAGGAAATATTATGCTTAACATGGTGGTAGGTAAATGATTATGGTTCATGTAGTTGAGTGTGAGCTGCAGGATGAACCAATGTACAATGGTTCATTGTAGGTAAATGATTATGGTCCATTCAGATGAGCGTGAGTTGTAGGATGATCCAATGTACGATAGTCCATTATAGGTACAACCATGCCACCAAGATATGAAGAGTAGTGGGTAAATTCTATTTTAATGATTGTAATGGCTTAAACCTAGATATTTGTATATTTCCTTGTAAGATTTAAAACGATGGTTAAGGGATGGTCTCCCTTATAACCCACTAAGTGAGGGCTGAAAACCCTCATGAGAATTTAATAATAAAATTAAACGTTTGCTGGTTTTCACCCTACGGGTTTTCCAGAGTATATTAGTGTTGAATGATGTGATTGATTATTGTGTCAAAATAATGATGTTGATTCTTTTCTTGTTGTGATGTTCATAATGTCTAGTATGCGATGACTACATGAATAATGAAATGAATGCAAGGTATCTCATACATTTTTATGTTAATGTACCATAATAGAGGTTGTTAATGGTTAAGCAACCTACTATTCTTAGGCTAAGGTTACACTATGAACTGGTGAACTTTCTATGTAATGATGACTAAGGAATATTTAATAGTGATTTGGATAGTTACTTGTGGGTAACATGTATAAAAAAACTTAACTCCTGGAATTTCCATGTGAAGTTATCGGTGTATGTTACAAGTGGTTTCAAAGCTAAAGGTTGCAGCACTGGCACCTTTGGGATTTGTTAAAAGAAAAGAAATTGAGGTATGCTACTAATGGACATCAGTTAAAGTAAGATTCCAGAAATCTACATATTGATTGATATATGATTCTAGAAATCTACATATTGAATGATATATGCAGTAGTATACTCTTGACATGAGATGTGTTATTCATGTTTATAACTACATTAAAGATTAATGAGTAATAAATGTTGTTGCAAAACGTTTTTCATAACATTGGAATCATGTTGAGGATAAAGGACAATAAAACATTTGTTGTATTTATGAACAACCTGAGTACTCACTAGTGAAAGTGAGAGTTGTTTATTAACAGTGGTTATATGACATATTACTCATATATTTAGTGAACATAACTAAAGTTACCATGCACTACCTGAAAAATATGAATGTGTATAGTGATGGTGTGTGAAACTAATCCATGAATGCAAAAGATGAGGAAAGTCCTTGAATAAGATGATAGAGTGTTTTGAAATTGAATTGAATGAAGCTTTTTAGATGTTAAAAATACTTAATGGGTCAATTAGTGAGACTTTAATATAATGAATAGTTAATTGACTCATTTTAAAATGAGTCGTCGTGGATGCATTAAGATTATTAGTGGCATTGGATGATTAATTTTTGAATGAGTCATGTCATGGATGCATTAATATTATTAGTGGCATTGAATGACTATCTTTTGAATGAGTCTTGGCATGGATGCATTAAGATTATTAATGGCATTGATTAGTTATGAATGACTAACTAATGAAAGTTATATGCACAAATTGATTTTGACTCAAGTTATTTGAAAGTTTTGAACAAGTGATTATGGTAATTACTTCACGTGCCAGTCTGTTGGTAACAGAAAATTGTGGGAATTGGAAATGTTTACACTCATACCCTAATCGTTTTTTACACATATGCATTAATGAATATTTGTATATCATTGTATGCATGACAACGTTGTATGTAGGAAATTAAAATAATTGTGTAAGATAATATGTGCATAAGAAATGCAAATTTACGATTAGCATTGTTGCTTATAGTAAGCATGGGTAGCTTAATGGCAACAGAAAACCTGTGAAAGTAAAAACATCGCAAAAATTGCAATGTGAATTGCAACAGTAAATGTTAAATTATCATGTTATAATGTGCATGATTTTGTTATTTGGGAAATAATAATGTATAACACTTGTAATTTAGTCATGTTTCCTGTTAATCTAGATATCATTAGACCCATGTGGAGGGCCAAGTATGATGTATGATGTACATAAAGTTTATTTTTCTTTATGTATAATGTGTACATAGTTTGTTATGTAATTTACTATGGGAAACAATGATAAAAGATAAATTTAACATGCCAGACAGTTCTGAACAATTGTTAAAGGCTAGAAGGCCTTGGGTTGTTGGTAGTTACCTGCCCATGTAATTTACTATGGGAAACAATGCTAAAAGAGAATTTAACATGCCAGCCAGTTGTGAACAATTGTTAAAGGCTAGAAGGCATTGGGTTGATGGTGGTTGCCTGCCCGAAGGAGTTGATGGCACTTACCAGATTTTCTCTCCCTAGAGATATATGATCTGAGTAAGGGAAAAGAGTTGGCCAAGGTTGTGAAGGGGAAAAACCTAAGGCAACTTGATTAATTTTGGAGCCTATTGGAGGTGGCCCAAAATTCCTCATAGACTGGAAGTTGTTAGAGGAATAGGCATGATGTTCCCAAGAGGAATCCTATACTAGACCTTGAGTGGTCATTGGAATTCTTGAGTTGGTTTGCCAGTGGAATTGCATACTCGACCTGGAATGGTTTTTGTCAAATAACTATCTAGATGTGAAAATGACTCGATTTGGTTACAAAAACTAACTCCCATGGATTGGGAGGAGCATTTTTTTTACCATTGTTGTTCTCATAGCAAAACAAGTTAAGTAATCATTGATGTCTTATATTAAAATGAATTTCTATATGATTATGTAAATATCTTATGTAGATAGTAAGAGGAAAGGAGCTTAGCACTCAGAAAATGAATTACTGAATGTATAAGTTCATTTATTTTATTACTAATTTTTTTGAGTGTCTTAGTAGAGGCTAGGATATTCCCATCGTGCATTGATTGACCATTGGTACGATTAGAAAGCTAGGTGCTCTCTGAGTACTTTTTGAAGTACTATGTGGATATCTTTAGCAGGAGCTAAGACAGTGTGCATGTGATGCATTGATTAGAGGATTGGTGCTCTCTGAGAACTTGTGGAAGTACTCTGTTTAAAACATCTCTTGATATTGCATGAATGTTTGATAGTTGTAAGTATTTCATTTGATTGAAACTATGTGACTAATGTGATTGAATTTGTTAGTCATACATTACAGGCTCTTTCCAGGGAGTGTTGATGGGTGTTCAACCATTCTCAGAGAGCTTGTGTAAAAGCCATCATTACTTACAATAGTAATTGTTAAGTAATGGTAAGTTGGTATAGTATTTTTCTATATTTTTATGAATTTGAAAAATGGATAAGTAGTTAAAAATGGAAATGGAATATTTTTTGAGCTATACATGCTTATGACTATGGATAAAAACATTATTGTCTCAATTAATGGCATTTAAAGAAACAAAAGTGTTTCATTGTGAAGGGGAAGGACCCCCTTTGGGTTGTTTATATTATTATATCATGAGTATAAGTTTAAGTTTCAATGACAGAAGCACATTGAGGATGGTGTTATTTTAAGGGGGGGAGTATGTAACATCCCTAAAACCACGTAGATACACGTGGTATTAATAAACAAATATTTTTAATGTAATGAAGTTAGTTTTCATAAGGGCGTTAGGGTTTTGTGAACTTGCAACTGCCAAGTCTTATCTGATAATAGATATGTTAAGAACTACACTACTAATGGAGTTTTCGGGGGGGGGGGGCGATTGATTATTGGTATGCATCCCAATGTTACCACATATTCGTGGTTGTAGAGAAGCATGGGTACTCAGTGGCGGTCCAATTACAGTTTTATGTTTGATTTCATACGAAGTTCCAGTACCCTGTAATAGTTGTATGATTTCTTTCTACACTCCCAAATGAGAGAGGCATAAGAAAAACACTACTATTGTAGAAATTTGATAAGAGACTGAGTATTTTTATATAGATTATCTTTTGGTGGAGACGTTTCAGTTTTTCTTGAAATGGCACTGCTATGGGGCTATTTTTTTTCAACGACCCAAATCTCTCTATATTTAGAGTACCAACGTATGGGCATTGGGTTGTGCAAGTGGGTGTTAGGCTGTGTAAGAGGGTCAACACAGGATGAAAGATAAGTACTCTTGAAAGAAAGATATTTTTACATTATTGTTTTATCATGTTCCTGAAATAAAATAAAAGTAGTGTAAAATATTTTTCATACTAGTTTTTTTACCATATTTTTGAAAGAAAATAAAAGCGTATTCAATATTTTGCATACTAATCTTTTACTTAGGTTTTTGAAAGAAAACAAAAGATTGTATGAAAATAGACACTTTTACTCTTAGATATATACCATGGTAAAAGACAAAATTACAATGTAAGATCTTGAAAAGATTGTTATTGTGTTAATATTTTATAAATATATTATTCTTAGACATATACCATGGTAAAAGACAAACTTACTATGCTAGTTTTGCATAGAAGAACCCATGTGAATTCTTGCAAAGATTGCTATTATGTATCTTGAAATATTTCAGCAGTAGTAAAACATAAATAAGTAAATGGATTTCGTACCGGTGTGTTAAATGATAAGAAATCCAAGTTCTTTTCTTGAAAATGAATATAGATTAAAGACCGTAACTCTTGAAATATTTTCATGCGTAGTGAAGAAGAAAAAAGAAAATTTTCTCAGATTAATATTCTTGAAAGAGTTTTATGAATATGTATGTATACATTAACCATGTTGTGAGTATGTATATATATAGATTACCATGGTGTTTGTAAATATTAGCTATTTAATAAATCGATGGTAAATTACCATGGTGTTGGTAAAGATTAGTTAATTAATAAATCCATGAATAGATTACCATGGTGTTTGTAAATATTAGTTATTTAATAAATACATAATTAGATTACCATGGTGTTGGTAAAGATTAGCTATGTAGTAAATCCATGGACAAAGGAACTATTCAGTTATATTTCTTTAGAAGAACAAACTGTGTGATTACTTTTATGTTATCATGATTATGATGTTAGTTTCTTTTGGAATAAGATCATGCATAGGCATGCAATATTTGTATTAAATTTAAATGGAAAGAATATACATATTTGTATGTGAAAAAGATAGCATGTTGTGTTAAACTACATTGGAAAGGATTGTTAGTATAATCTTTGAAAAAGAAGACATGTATTTGTATGCTTATTTACATTAGTTTTACAGAAATAAAACTTGTAGTTGCATGCTCTTTTATGTTAGGCATTCCTTCGGGAAGGCTCTTTCAGAAGCTATGTGCTCTGTTGTGTTAAGAATTCCTTTGGGAATACTCCTTTGGAATATATATGCATTGTATGCATAGGAACAACATTCATCATGTTAGCTTTAGCACCAAAAGCAATAGTTGAAGGGCTGGTTATTTTGCTAAAGTTTAAGTATCACGAATGCACCTTGTGTCATTTTCCATTGAAGGAATTCCTGGATAGTGGTAGTGAAATGTCTTATACGAATGTGAGCGTGTGTGAGAAGTGTCATAATAATGTGGGATTATTTGACATGAATTGATAATTACCTTCTCACACTAAGCTAGAGATGTTAGAAGAAAGCATGGTGTGATATTGTATTCACAACTCATGTATGCACATGAATAAGTGTTAAAGGATCACTTAAAGATTGATTATTTATTTATTAAGGCTTTATTTAATCATGCTATAAAATATTGTTGATGACATAAATGACAGGAAATGATGGTGACTTATGAGAAGGAAATATTATGCTTAACATGGTGGCAGGTAAATGATTATGGTTCATGCAGTTGAGTGTGAGCTGCAGGATGAACCAATGTATGATGGTTCATTATATGTAAATGATTATGGTTCATGCAGATGAGTGTGAGCTGCAAGATGATCCAATGTACGATGGTCCATTATATGTACATCCATTCCACCAAGATATGAAGACTAGTGGGTAAATGCTATATTAATGATTGTAATGGCTTAAACCTAGATATTTGTATATTTCCTTGTAAGATTTAAAACGATGGTTAAGGGATGGTCTCCCTTATAATCCATTGAGTGAGGGTTGAACACCCTCACGAGCATTTAATAATAATTGTAATTAAACATTTTCTGGTTTTCACCCTACGAGGTTTCCAGGGTATATTGGTGTTCAATAATCTAATTGATTATTGTGTCAAAATGATGATGTTGATTCTTTTCTTGTTGTGATGTTCATAATGGCTAGTATGTGATGACTACATGAATAATGAAATGAATGCAAGGTATATCATATATTTTTATGTTAATTTACCATAATAGAGGTTGTTAATGGTTAAGAAACCTACTATTCTTATTCTAAGGTTACACTATGAACTGGTGAACATTCTATGTAGTGATGAGTAAGGAATATTTAATAGTGATTTGGATAGTTACCTATGGGTAACTTGTATAAAAAAATTTAATTCCTGGCATTTCCATGTGAAGTTATCGGTGTATGTTACAAGTAGTGTCAGAGCTAAAGGTTGCAGCACTGGTGTTTTTGGGACTTGTTAATTAAAGAGAAAAGAAATTTAGCTATGCTACTAATGGACATCAGTTAAGGTATGATTCTAGAAATCTACATATTGATTGATATATGATTCTAGCAATCTACATATTAAATGATATATGCAGTAGTCTACTCTTGACATGAGATGTGTGATTCATGTTTATAACTACATTAAAGAGTAATGAGTAATAAATTTTTTTGCAAAAAGGTTTTCATAACATTGGAATCATGTTGAGGATTAATGACAATAAAACGTTTGTTGTATTTATGAACAACTTGAGTACTCACTAGTGAAAGTGAGAGTTGTTTATTGATAGTGGTTATATGACATATTACTCATACATTTAGTGAACATAACTAAATTTACCATGCACTACTTGAAAAATATGAATGTGTATAGTGATGGTGTGTGAAACTAATGCATGAATGCAAAAGATGAGGAAAGTACTTGTATAAGATAATAGAGTGTTTTAAAATTAAATTGAATGAAGCCTTTTTTATGTTAAAAATACTTAATGGGTCAAGTAGTGAGACTTGACTATAATGACTAGTTTATTGACTCGTTTTTGAATGAATCGTCATGGATGCATTAAGATTATTAGTGGCATTGAATGACTATTTTTTGAATGAGTCGTGTTGTGGATGCATTAAGATTATTAGTGGCATTGAATGACTATTTTTTGAACGAGTCGTGTCATGGATGCATTAAGATTATAAATAGCATTGATTAGTTATGTGTTTGGTCAATTTAGTGTGTCCTAAATTGCTGCATTTAATTTGTCAATCCGGGAATCGTAAGCTGATGAAGTGCGGCGCACTATATGTGCAAGATAACCTATTTCTTAACTTTTTGTCGTTTTTGGTTTTCTAAGGTGAAATGGGAATTCTAAGATGAAAACAAGTTTGGTTATGTTTTTTCAAGGAAATGATATCCCCTATAATGATTTACCAACTTGAAACTTTAAAAAGAAATTTGAAATTTACAATGACAAGACTTGAAAGGAAATGAAAATGCGCTGCTGAAATGAAAAGGTGCTGCTAGTCTAATAAATCAAGACAGTGAACTATTGAACATGAAAACCAAACTATTCTTGCTGCTGACTAAACACAAAATAAACTATGCTTAAGGAAATTCAAAATTGCAACAAAATAAATCTAAATCAGATTACATCAATTTATCTTTTGATCCTTCATCATTAGTCCAGCTATGATTTTTGGAAGTAATCATAAACAATTTGAGTAACTGATATTTAATTTGCAGAAAGTAAACTAATACTAAACCATACACTCATGATTCAATCCCTCACCATCAGTCCAACTGTGGCTTTCGGAGGCAACTGAAGATGTCATGCATGATTTAATATATCTAAATTTGCAGAAAGGAAACTAATATTAAACTACACATTTCACAATACAATCCCTCACCATCAGTCCAGCTGTGGCTTTCGGAGGCAACTGAAGATGCTATGAGCAGCTTAATATATCTAAATTTGCAGAAAAGAAATTAATACTAAACTACACATTTCATAATGCAATCCCTCACCATCAGTCCAGCTGTGGCTTTCGGAGGCAACTGAAGATGCTATGAGCAGATTAGTATATCTAAAATTTAACTACTGAAGCAAATAAGCAAAACTGAAATGAACAAAGAAATACTGAAATTAAACAGAAACTATGAAAAGAAAATTAGCAGCAGAACAATGTTAGTTCCATGTCATTAGTCAAAAAGCTATGAAAATGCCCGGGCTACCTATCTATAACCTGAAACAAGAACACTGATCAGTGATTAACAACATAAAACATGAAAGACAGAAGTGAAATGGAAATTATGGAAGTTTATAAACATAAATGAAGCAAATGCAATGTATAAACATATGAATGGATTATGGCACAATGAGCTTTAAAGAAACAAAATGAGAACTATACACTAATGCACAAAACCTTAGCTGAGCAGGGGCCCTCTACACCAACCTTGGCAACGATCTTCAAATACGAATTTCGGTTAAAAACAGAGTCTTCTTATATTAAAAAGCAGTCATTACAGGAAGGTGATGTTACGGCACAAGTGCAGCGTAATCACACTACAGAGCAGACTAATAAAAGATAACAGAGACTAACATCGACTAACTCTATATGCGTATGCAAACGCATTATATATAACAAAAGAAATATAATTGTCTCCTAAAGTTCATGCTGGTGGAGAACACGTAGACCATTACGTCCACGGATCTAGGATCATGGCCGTGTTGGAAAGTAAATCTACAAGGAGTGGATGCTTGAATTCGACTAAGAAGCCATGTACAGATGTCGATTTATCCTCCGCAACTTAGAAATGGTCGTATGAATCTTCATGTGACACGAAACAGAGTCCTGCCAACATGAGACTCTATGGTTGACTTCCATGTGGACGCCTTTGACCGCGGCTTCTTTAGATGAGTTTGCTCGAACCAATAGGACACGAACCATGTCCACATCATTCCTGACCTACCCATGTGGCTCGTTTTCCTTGTAGACACCTGTAGCATAGAGTTTCACAAAATAGCTGCAGAAAGTTGCAGCAGCTGCGGAAAGTGGCAAGATTCCGCAGCTGAATGAACAAAATCTAAATCAAATAGAAAACACAAAAATATAATTAAAAACCATGTTAGATGCTCTTTTTCACATGATATTGACAACTTGGTAGGTTCAGGTGAGTGAAAAAGGTATAGAAAAGTGTATGGAAAAGATGCAGATTTGAGACTCAACATACCCCCACTGTGAAGGTGTTGCATGTCCTCATGCAACCAAAATTTTGATAATCTTTCTTCAGTTCATGTGCCTTGACACTTCAGCCAACACATCCAATCATCTCCTCTTCTTCCTTGGTACTGCCAACATTCTGGGTTTCTTCATTAAGCACCTAAATTTGATATTAACGAGTGCTCTGCTCAACTTCTGGCATTTCCTTTTCAATTTCTTATTCTTCTTCTGCCATATTCCTAAATGTAGCATGGTATTATCATGGATGATTTTGTCCAGTTTTCCTTGTTCTTTCAATGTCTCATTTTCATTTTTGATGTGCCTATTTAAAAGCTCTAGCTCAAAAATTTCCTGTTTTAGTGATTGGACTAAATCATCCTGCAATGTATGAGGCTGAATGGACGAAGTACTTGGACCTGTAGCTGCCTTTTCCAAAGATTCTATATATTCATATACTTCCTGCTGCTTGGGGTCTATTTCAGGTGTCATTTTTATTGGGCTGTCCCCAAAATGCCGTGAAGGAGAGTTATCTTCAAAATCTGGCTCAGAAGGGCTCACATCAATATCTTGCTGAGAATGGGATGGAGTATGTTCAATGTCTGATTGGGAATGAAATGAACCAGGTTCACTAACTGACTGAGATGGACTATGGTCACCTGGGGACTGTTCAGATGTCTCCTCACCCAAATCAATGAAATGAGGACCCTTAATTTGTGTTTTCCTCAATTTCCCTTTAAGTCTGCTGCTTCTTCTCACACGCTGTGGTACACTATCCTTTTGTTTTTGTTTTCCTTTCTCTGTCTTCTTGGGTATAGATGACTGTTTTTGAAGATAAAATAATCTTTCAGATAACACTTGATGATCTTCTTCAGAAGAAGAAGGAGTTTTATGTACAGCCTCAATAATTTTTCTCTCTTTTGGTGTTATTGGCTTCTTACCCTTGATTTCTTTCTTCTTCCTCTTTGACAGTCTCTCTTCCTTATCAGTTCTTTCAATTGCAGTGGTAGGAGTATTTTGGATTTCATCAATTATTCTTTTTCTCCTACTTCTTCTTGATGTGGTACCTTCAGGAATTCCCTGAGTAGGAGTAATTTGGGTTTCAACATTTATTCTTTTTCTTCTACTCCTTCTTGTTGAACTACCTTCAGGAATTTCCTGAGGTTCCTCAAAGAAATTTCTAACTAGAAATTGTTCCCATGTGTCTTTTCTTTCCTTTAACTCCTTTTCAATCAGAATTTTTATAAGGCCGTGGTGATATAGATGGGGTTCTACATCTCCTAAGTGTTTCTGAACAGTCACATCCATTTTCTTCAAGCTATTGAATAGAAAATATGGGAGATTGAGAGTTTGATTTTCTAGAAAATTCATCAATAGCCTGGTATGGTACATATACATGGACCCAAAACGGCCTTCACATGTAATGAATTTCTGAACAACTAGCAGTAAAGTACCCCATTCCTCTTTCAATGCATGCACAAGAATTCCTCTTTTAAAAACAGTTATGTCCATACCTTGGTTTCGTAAGATTGTTCTCCATGCTTCATCACTGATGCTTTTATTCTTAAACCAATGCTCACCCTCCTGAAGAAGTTCCGTGGCTGTTGCTATAGATGCTTCATTGACCGCAAACTTAAGGTCTCCAATCTCTGCTTCCAAGCCATTAAACGACCTTGCGAATGCCTTCGTCACTTCTTTATGATAACCTCTGAATTTTTGGATAAACCGCAGCCAATTTGCTTTCTTCAATATCTCCTTTACTTGCGGATATCCCTCTATAAACTTAGGTCCTTCCGGCTCTGCTCTTAGCAATTTACCCATTTCTCTTTTCTGCTCTTCACAAATTTGCCTGCGTGAGGGTTCAAATGGAAATAGAACAGTTGAATGCACAGGAACGAGCACAATGACTGTGGGAATGTATCATAAAATGGGAATGAGCACCATAAGCGGAATGGAGTGAGACTGTGGGTAGATATCCGAGAGTAAGAATGAGCACAATGAACAAAATGGAGTGAGACAGAACAGAGTGGGGTTTCGTAAACACGGCAGAGACACGACAGAGAGATTAACAAAGTATAACACATTCGGCAGCGTTTTGAATTTTGGTGGCTGCACAATAAATATGAGCACGTTTTAACAACGGTTATGTATTTATGCGGCTGTAAGAGTCCGTGGTCAAATCAAATACGTCTCATTGTCGCCGGTGGAATATTGGAACATGAGTGAAAATCGGAAATTTAATGATGGAACCGTTTGTAAATGAATGCGAGAGGATAATATGGAGATCGTGAAAGGTTACGGAATTGTCAATATAATCATTGCACGTAATGGATAGAGCTCATGGTTCAGAACTATATAAAAATGTGTTTTTCAATGCTATTTGAAATAAATTTTATTCATACCTTTGGAATCTTTGCCTTTTCCCTTCGTCTTCAACTAATTGATCTCCATTGGTGTCTTGAATGCTCCATGTCTTCATTTTTGATCCTCTCACCTGCATTTTATTTCATAATTATGGAAATAACATCTGACTGTACATTCTCTTTGAAAACAGAGTAGTAGCTGCGGAATCTGCTTCTGGCTGCGGAAACTGGAGTCAGCTGCGGAAACAGATGTCAGCTGCGGAAACTGACACAACTATTACTTGGATGAATGGAAATGAACAGATGACAAATGACCAGATGGAAATGGTAATGAAAAAGATTTTTATTGATGGAATGGAATGAAATGGATAAAATGAAGTGGAATGGGGTGAAATGAAATGAAATGAAATGGAATGAAGTGGAATGAAATGAAGTGGGTGGTGACAAAACTTGTGAAATGAAAGAGAGATTTTTTTTTTATTTTTTTTTTGGAAAATATAGAGTGTCAGGTGTTCCTGATTTTCACCCTATATTTTATGTATAAGACTGCCAATCAATGATTGGTTTTCAGGCTTATACCATTTTTTTTTTATTTTTTTTTTATTTTTTTTAAACTGAAAAGAACAAAAGCTAGGCTGGTGGAGAAGAAGAATTCTTCTGTACCAGCCTGATTGCAGAACTTTCTTGAAACAATTTGACAAAATCCTCTTTTGAGAGTGGCTTATGATAAATTTTCAATCTATGGCCATTCACAATAAGAGGAGTTTGAAACTCATCAATGGTCTTGATTCTTAACACTCCATTGCTAAAGATCTTGTCAATTTCATATGGCCCAAGCCAATGAGTCTGAAATTTTCCTTGAAAATCTTTAAACTTGGAATCAAATAACAATGCCCAATCTCCTTCTTGAAACTTCTTCTCTTTGATATACTTTTCATGCCATTTATCTCTTTGATATTGAACTAGATCAGTTCTTAAAATTGCTTCTTGTTTGATCTCATCTAGCTCATTCAATTGCTCCATTCTATGCTTTTGGGCTTCTGATAAGTCCATCCCCAACTGAACTACTATCTTGAAGGTCTTGACTTGGAACTCAATGGGGAGCAAGACTTCTTTCCCATAAACAAGTTCATAGGGAGAATGTCTTGTTGTATTTCTCCATGTAGTTCTGTAGGCCCACAAGGCTTCAGAAAGCCTTTCTGCCCAATCTCTTCTATGTAGATGAACAGTTTTGGTGATGATACTTTCAAGAACTTTGTTTGTAGACTCCACTTGACCATTTTCTTGCGGATGGTAAGGAGTAGATCTTCTGTGCTTGATTTTGTATTCTTCCATCAACTTCTCCACCAAGTTGGATGTGAATTGGCTTCCTTTATCTGTCACAATTTCTCTTGGAACACCAAAGCGAGTAAAAATATCCTCATAAAGAAAATGAACAACTGAATTTTCAGTAGCAGATACTAATGCTTTGGCTTCTACCCATTTAGTAACATAATCAGTACAAACCAATATATACTTCTTTTGCTTGGATGGTGGATTAATAGGTCCAATAAAATCTAAAGCCCACTTTTCAAAGGGTTCAATGAGTACCTGTGTTTGCAGTGGCATTTCATTTGAAAGGGTAGGTTTCCCTACTCTTTGGCAGTTGTCACACCTTTTGACATATTGTTTTGCATCTTTGAAGAGGGAAGGCCAATAATATCCTAAAGAAAGGATTTGATAGGCCGTCCTTTTGTCTGCAAAGTTTCCGCCGCATGGTTCATCATGACATGCCTTAAGAATATCAGGCATTTCATCTTCCCTGACACATCTTCTGATCACAAGATCTGGCCCTGTTTTAAACAATTCGTTAGAAATCCATGAATATTTTGAACTCTCCTGAATAATTTTTCGTTTTTCACTTGGAAATAAATGTGAAGGTAGTTTCCCTGTAACCAAATAGTTAGCAATATCTGCATACCAAGGAGTCTTAATAGTTACTGCAAACAAGTATTCATCAGGAAACTTATCCTCTACAGGAGAATCTTCTTTAGTATTCTGAATCCTAGACAAGAAATCAGTTACTGTATTTTGTTTTCCTGGTCTATCCAACACAGTAATATTGAATTCTTGCAAAAGTAAGAGCCATCTTGTCACTCTGCCATTAGTAACAGGTTTGTTCATCAAATATCTAATTGCAGAATGGTCAGTATGAATAAAAGTTTCATAGCCTGTTATGTAATGTCTAAACTTATTAATTGCATGAACAACAGCTAAAAACTCGTTTTCAGTCACAGTATAGTTCAATTCTGTGGGAGTCAAATTTTTACTGGTGTAATAAATGGCATAAGGAACTAAACATCATAAAGCATTTTTCATGGCTTAATGAAAGGTTAGTTTCTTTACATCTTATAAGAACTTTTTCCAAATTTTCTAATGCCTCTTCAAATGAATTACCATAAACTGTAAAATCATCCATATAAACCTCTACACAATCATGGATTAGATCAGAAAAAATTCCTAGTACCGCTCTTTGGAATGTTGCGGGTGCATTACATAACCCAAAAGGAAGCACTCGGTAGGCAAAAGTTCCCCATGGACAAGTAAATGTGGTCTTATCTTGATCTTCAGGTGCTACCTGAATTTGATTATAGCCACCAAAACCATCCAAAAATGAAAAGTACTTTTTACCTGCTAATGTATCTAATACCTGATCAATAAAAGGCAAAGGAAAGTGATCCTTCAAAGTTGCTTTGTTCAATTCTCTGTAATCAATGCATACTCTCCATTTACCATTCTTTTTAGGTACTAAAACCAAAGGAGAAACCCATCGGCTATCTTAAATTGGATAAATGAAGTTTACATTGAGAAGTTTTTGGAGCTCTTCTTTCACTATCTCCCTAAGATTTGGATTCATCCTTCTTTGAGGTTGTCTGATTGGTCTACTGTTTTCCTCAATATAGATATGATGGATGCAAGTCTTAGGATTAATACCTTTCATGTCTGTATACTCCCATGCAAATGCAGTAGAATGTTTTTGCAAAATTCTGTTTAGTTCTTCTTGTTGTGACTTCTCCAAATGTTTGTTGATATTCAATGTTTTTCCTGGAAAAATCTCAATAGTAGAACTACCAAACTCTTCCACAGAGTAAAGAGACATTTGTCTTGATGATAAATATTCTATGTCAGATTCCAACTGAAATTGTGTGGGGTCATATTCTGAAGATGTCTCAAAATTTTCTAATGTGTTCAAAATTTGACTATCCTCACTGATTTCAGAAATGGTAAAGACAGGTTGTATAGTGTCCTCATCATCGACCCATTCATTGTCTCCTACTTCTGTAATTGCTTTTGCTGGAGGACACAAATTGAATTTCTTTGTCGAATTACCATTAGAAATGTACATATCCCCAGATCTACAACTAATAAAAGCATCAGCTGTGGCTAGCCAAGGTCTTCCTAAGATAAGTGGGTGCCCTCCTAGATTACTCTTGGGAGTCAAAATCATAAAATCTATCGGATATTCCCAAGAATCTAAGGAGACTGAAATATCTTCTAATACACCATCTGGTTTAATAATTGATCGATCTGCAAGTTGCAGTAAAGTAGGTGTAAAAAGAAGGTTAGGAAGTTTTAGTTGTTCCATAGTCTGTCTACTCATAATGTTGATAGCAGCCCCTAAGTCAATCAATGTGTTTGGAATTTCTATCCTATTTATATGTGTCTTGACAATTGGACTTCCTGGATCTACATACTTCTGCATGGTAATTTTTCCCATCATAATATCTGCAATCTTTCCTACCAGGTGGATTCTTCTTGTGTCTTTTAGTTTCCTTCCTGTTCTTTTGAAACTCAACTCCTTTATGGTTTTTGCTAGAATAGGAATTTCTCGAATGGCTTGTAGCAAGGGAATCTTGATACAAACATTCTTCAATTCATCTAGAAGGTCATAGTTAGGCAACAAGATTTGTTTTTCCACCCCCTTGTCAATTTGTAGTCTTTCAGGAAAAGGAGGTGTAGATGAAGATGCGGGTTGCTCAACTATAGGAGTTGTGGGTGTTAACTTTTCTTTTTCTTTTTGCATGCTTGAATTTTGAAGAGATTCTTTCTGAGAACCTTTATTGACTTGAAGAGAATCCTCCTCAGAAGTATCTTGCTCTTGAATATCTATAGAAGGTTTTTCTAAAACTCTACCAGATCTGAGTTGTACATCGTTGAGAGGAACAATCATATAGGTAGGAAATTGTTGTCCTTCTACCATGTAAGTATTATGAGGATTTTTATTATTAGGATTTGGCAATGGCTGAGCTGGAAGTTGATTTGTCTTTTGTTGGTATGGGAGCATGAGTTGAGGATTTGGATTTTGTTGAGAAGGTTGTTGTTGTGGAAATGGCAACGAAAGTTGTGGATTTGGGTTTGGAAGTTGTGGAGCTTGTTGATTTTGAAAAGATGGAGGATATTGATAAAATTGAGCAAATCTCCCATAAGGATTTTGCATCCCTTGTACCCATGGCTGATATGAATTTTGATGTTGGGGCCAAGATTGTTGCCAAGGAGTCCAATTTGGTGGGGTTTAAAGATTCATAGGGTTATTAAACCCTTGAGATTTTTGTCCCTGCCAAGGTCTCCTTGCGACAAAACAGAGAGATTCTATTGAATTTGGATCTTCTTGAAAAACAGCTTTGAGTCCAGGGATTGAAGGACAATCCTTGATCTCATGATTTTCTGAGCAAACCATACATGTTTCTACAACTTTTGCATCCAAGGGACATTCCCTTAAAGCATGTTTCTTCCTACATTTCGGACAAAAGATGGCTAAAGCATCTGTTTCTGCTTTCTGCTTGTTTTGGATTTTAAGGGTGTCTAGTTGTTCACTAAGGCTCCCTAAGATATCAGTTTTGAACTCATCAAGCATATTACCAATCTTTGCCCTACTTACTGATCCAGTTGTAGATTTGTTAGCCCTAATAAGAGAAGGATCCCTAGGCCCTTTTCCTGTTTTAGATTTTCCCCTTGAGAGATGGACACATAGTTCTGTTATATCACGAAGTGAGAGTTGAGAAATGTCTCCTTTCCCCATCATGTTTAAAATATCTATCCATTCATCTCTAATGGCTTTTAATATGAGGGCTTTCAAGGTTTCATCATCTAAGTTACTCATCTTTGCTCTTTTCAAGTTGTATTGAAATATTTCAAGTAAGTCTTCCAAATTTTCATCTTCTTTTTGCATCATTTTGAATACCTCATCCTTGTGATTGGTGGGCATACAATAGTCCAAGTATCTGTCCAAAAATGTTTGTTTCATATCATTCCAAGTCATAATAGATTGAGTGGCTAATCCCATGAACCATTTCAAAGCAGATCCCTTCAATGTTGAAGGAAACAGTTTGAGTTTTTGAGAGTCTTTCATATATTCATAAGTTCGGCACACGACTTCAAACTCAAACGAAAATGTTTCAGGATCCTCACTTCGCAATCCATAAAAGTTAGGGAGAACAGATGGTGAGATATTTTTCATTGTTGCATGAGTTTCCTCATCAACTATAGGGAATCCAAACAAATTGTCTCCTTCCCTATTTCTACCATTATTTCCTTCACCATTGTTGTCTCCATTGTTTCCTCCTCTTCTACCTCTACCTCTACCTCCATCTATTACTTCCTCTGCCATGATAGTTTCTTTAGAGTCCTTAAAGTCCTCTAGTTCTTCTATCAAGGGAGGATGAGAGAGAGTCTTTTTTTTTTCTAAATGGGATTTAGTAGGTGGTATAGGAGAATCCTCTAATTCAGCTGCTCCTTGAATTTCAAAAATCTTAAGGCTAGGGGTAGATGGTGGTGAATCTGGTCTATGCCTTGAAGAAGATGGAGTTGTGAAAATTGAACTCTTGGCTTTAGCTATAAACCTTCCCCTAGAATCTCTTGCTCTATGCATTTCATTTTTTTATTATATTTTTTATATATATATATATATATATATATATATATATATATATATATATTTTAAAGTTGGGCTAATAATTCTCTTTCTGATCTTCTAGGTCACACTAGGTGCAAGAAGAGAGCATACTTAAGAAATTACTGAACCAATAAATCTCTTTTCTGATCCTCCAGATCACACTAGGTGCAAGAGGAGAGCATACTTCAAGAAGTTATCAAGTTTTCCCTTCTTTTATGATTTTGTGTTTTTTTTTTTTTAAGAAATTGGCTACCTAGTTACACTTCCCCGGCAACGGCGCCAAAATGTTTGGTCAATTTAGTGTATCCTAAATTTCTGCATTTAATTTGTCAATCCGGGATTCGTAAGCTGATGAAGTGCGGCGCACTATATGTGCAAGATAACCTATTTCTTAACTTTTTGTCATTTTTGGTTTTCTAAGGTGAAATGGAAATTCTAAAATGAAAACAAGTTTGGTTATGTTTGTTCAAGGAAATGATATCCCCTATAATGATTTACCAACTTGAAACTTTAAAAATAAATTTGAAATTTACAATGACAAGACTTGAAAGGAAATGAAAATGCGCTGCTGAAATGAAAAGGTGCTGCTAGTCTAATAAATCAAGACAGTGAACTATTGAACATGAAAACCAAACTATTCTTGCTGCTGACTAAACACAAAAGAAACTATGCTCAAGGAAATTCAAAATTGCAACAAAATAAATCTAAATCAGATTACATCAATTTATCTTCTGATCCTTCATCATTAGTCCAGCTATGATTTTCGGAAGTAATCATAAACAACTTGAGTAACTGATATCTAACTTGCAGAAAGTAAACTAATATCAAACCATACATTCATGATTCAATCCCTCACCATCAATCCAGCTATGGCTTTCGGAGGCAACTGAAGATGTCATGCACAATTTAATATATCTAATTTTACAGAAAGGAAACTAATACTAAACTACACATTTCATAATACAATCCCTCACCATCAGTCCAGCTGTGGCTTTCGGAGGCAACTGAAGATGTCATGAGAAGCTTAATATATCTAAATTTGCATAAAAGAAACTAATACTAAACTACACATTTCATAATACAATCCCTCACCATCAGTCCAGCTGTGGCTTTCGGAGGCAACTGAAGATGCTATGAGCAGCTTAATATATCTAAATTTAACTACTGAAGCAAATAAGCAAAACTGAAATGAACAAAGCAATACTGAAATTAAACAGAAACTATGAAAAGCAAATTAGCAGCAGAATAATGTTAGTTCCATGTCATTAGTCAAAAAGCTATGCAAATGCCCGGGCTGCCTATCTATAACCTGAAACAAGAACACTGATCAGTGATTAACAACATAAAACATGAAAGACAGAAGTGAAATGGAAATTATGAAAGTTTATAAACAGAAATGAAGCAAATGCAATGTATAAACATATGAATGGATTATGGCACAATGAGCTTTAAAGAAACAAAATGAGAACTATACACTAATGCACAAAACCTTAGCTGAGCAGGGGCCCTCTACACCAGCCTTGGCAACAATCTTCAAATACGAATTTCGGTTGAAAACAGAGTCTTCTTATATTAAAAAGCAGTCATTACAGAAAGGTGATGTTACGGCACAAGTGCAGCGTAATCACATTACAGAGCAGATTAATAAAAGATAACAGAGACTAACATCGACTAACTCTATATGCGTATGCAAACGCATTATATATAACAAAAGAAATATAACTGTCTCCTAAAGTTCATGCTGGTGGAGAACACGTAGACCATTACGTCCACGGATCTAGGATCATGGCCGTATTGGAAAGTAAATCTATGAGGAGTGGATGCTTGAATTCGACTAAGGAGCCATGTACAGATGTCGATTTATCCTCCGCAACTTAGAAACGGCCGTATGAATCTTCATGTGACACGAAACAGAGTCCTGCCAACATGAGACTCTATGGTTGACTTCCATGTGGACGCCTTTGACTGTGGCTTCTTTAGATGAGTTTGATCGAACCAATAGGACACGAACCATGTCCACATCATTCCTGACCTGCCCATGTGGCTCGTTTTCCTTGTAGACACCTGTAGCATAGAGTTTCACAAAATAGCTGCGGAAAGTTGCAGCAGCTGCGGAAAGTGGCAAGATTCCGCAGCCGAATGAACAAAATCTAAATCAAATAGCAAACACAAAAATATAATTAAAAACCATGTTAGATGCTCTTTTGCACATGATATTGACAACTTGGGAGGTTCAGGTGAGTGAAAAAGGTATAGAAAAGTGTATGGAAAAGATGCAGATTTGAGACTCAACATTATGAATGACTAACTAATGAAAGTTATATGCATGAACCGATTTTGACTAAAGCTATTTGAAAGTTGTGAACAATTAATTATGGTAATTACTTCATGTGTCAGTCGGTTGGTAATAGATCATTGTGGGAATTGGAAATGTTTACACTCATACCCTAATTGTTTTTGACACATACGCATTAATGAATATTTTTATATCATTGTATGCATGACAATGTTGTATGTAGGAAATTAAAATAATTGTGTAAGATAATATGTGCTTAAGAAATGCATATTAACGATTAGCATTGTTGCTTATAGTAAGCATGGGTAGCTTAATGGCAACGAAAACCTGTGAAAGTAAAAACATTGCAATGTGAATTGCAACAGTAAATGTTAAAGTATCATGTTATAATGTGCATGAATTTTTTATTTGGAAAATAATAATGTGCAACACCTGTATGTTAGTCGTGTTTCCTGTTAATCTAGATATCATTAGACCCATGTGGAGGGCCAAGTATGATGTATGATGTACTTAAAGTTTCTTTTTCTTTATGTATAATGTGTACATATTTCATTATGTAATTTACTATGGGAAACAATGCTAAAAGAGAAATTTAATATGCCAGACAGTTGTGAACAATTGTTAAAGGCTAGAAGGCCTTAGGTTGATGGTGGTTGCCTGCCCGGAGGGGTTAATGGCACTTATCTGCCCGGATTTCCTCTCCCTAGAGATATATGATCTCAGTAAGGGAAAAGAGTTGGCCAAGATGGTGAAGGGGAAAAACATGAGGCAACTCTATTGATTTTTGAGCCTGTTGGAGGTGGCCCAAAATTCCTCATAGACGGGACATTGTCAGAGGAATAGGCATGATGTTGCCAAGATTAATTCTATACTAGACCTTTAGTGGTCATTGGAATTCTCAAGCTAGTTTGCTAGTGGAATTCCATATTGGACCTGGAATGGTTTTTGTCAAATAACTGTCTGGATGTGAAAATGACTCGATTTGGTTACAGAAACTAACCCCCATGGGTTGGGAGGATAATTTTGTTTACCATTGTAGTTCTCATAGTAGAACAAGTTAAGTAATCATTGGTGTGTTATATTAAAATGAATTTTAATATGATTATGTAAATATTTTATGTAGATAGTAAGAGGAAAGGAGCTTAGCACTTCGAAAATGAATTACTGAATGTATAAGTTCATTTATTTTATTACCAATTTGTTTGAGTGTCTTAGCAGAGGCTAGGATATTCCCATCATGCATTGATTGAACATTGGTATGATTAGAAAGCTAGGTGCTCTCTGAGTAATTTTTGAAGTACTATGTGGATGTCTTTAGCAGGAGCTAAGACAGTGTACACGTGATGCATTGATTAGAGGGTTGGTGCTCTCTACGTACTTGTGGAAGTACTATGATTAAAACATCTCTTGATATTGCATGAATTTTTGATAGTTGCAAGTATTTCATTTTATTTAAACTATGTGACTAATGTGATTTAACTTGTTATTCATACATTACAGGCTCTTTCCATGGAATTTTGATGGGTGTTCAACCATTCTCAGAGAGCTTGTGTAAAATCCATCATTACTTACAATAGTAATTGGTAAGTAATCGTAAGTTGGTATAGTATTTTTCTATATTTTTATGAATTTGAATTATGGATAAGTAGTTAAAAATGGAAATGGAATATTTTTTGAGCTATACATTCGTATGACTATAGATAAAAACATTATTGTCTCAATTAATGGCATTTAAGGAAATGAAAGTGTTTCATTGTGAAGGGGAAGGACCCCCTTTGGGTTTTTTATATTATTATATCATGAGTATAAGTTTAAGTTTCAGTGAGAGAAGCACACAGTATAAGTTTAAGTTTCAGTGAGAGAAGCACACCTAGGACAGTGTTCTTTTAATTGGGGGAGTATGTAACATCCCTAAAACCATGTAGATACGGGTGGGATTAATAAAAAAATATTATTAATGTAATAAAGTTAGTTTTCATAAGGTCGTTAGGGTTTCGTGCAGTTGCAACTGCCAAGTCTTATCCGATAATAGCTATGTTATGAACTACTACTACGGGAGTTTTCTGGGGGGAAATTGATTATTGGTATGCATCCCAATGTTACCACATATTCGTGGCTGTAGAGAAGCATGGGTACTCAGTGGCGGTCCAATTACAGTTTTCTATTTGATTTCATACGAAGTTCCAGTGCCCTGGAATGGTTTTATGATTTATTTGTACATGCCCAAATGAGAGAGACATAAGAAAAACACTACTATTGTATTAATTTTCTTAGAGACTGAGTCTTTTTATATAGATTATCTTTTGGTAGAGACGTTTCAGTTTTTTTTGGAAATGGCACTGCTATGGGGCTATTTTTTTTCAACGACCCAAATCTCTCTAGATTTATATTACCAACGTATGGGCATTGGGATGTGCAAGAGGGTCAACACAAGATGAAAGATAAGTACTCTTGAAAGAAAGGTATTTTTTACATTATTGTTTTATCATGTTCTTGAAATAAATTAAAAGTAGTGTAAAATATTTTTCATACTAGTTTTTTTTTACTATATTCTTGAAAGAAAATAAAAGAGTATTCAATATTTTGCATACTAATCTTTTACTTAGGTTTTTGAAAGAAAACGAAAGATTGTATGAAAAAATACACTTTTACTTTTAGATATATACCATGGTAAAAGACAAACTTACTATGCTATTTTTGCAGAGAAGAACCCATGTGAATTCTTCCAAAGATTTTTATTATGTATCTTGAAAGATGTCAAGAGTAGTAAAACATAAATAAGTAAATTTGCTTGTATTTATATATATGCATCGTATTTAAGAAAAGATAGGATGCTAGTGTTAAATTATAATATATCCAAGTTCTTTTCTTGAAAATGAATATAGATTAAAGAGGGTAACTCTTGAAATATTTTCATGTGTAGTGAAAAAGAAAAAAAAAAAACTTTTTCAAATTAATATTCTTGGAAGAGTTTTATGAATATGTATGTATACATTAACCATGTTGTGAGTATGTATATATATATATTACCATGGTGTTTGAAAATATTAGTTATTTAATAAATCCATGGATAGATTACCATGGTGTTGGTAAATATTAGTTAATTAATAAATCCATGAATAGATTACCATGGTGTTTGTAAATATTAGTTATTTAATAAATCCATGGATAGATTACCATGGTGTTGGTAAAGATTAGTTATTTAGTAAATTCATGGACAAAGGAACTATTCAGTTATATTTCCTTAGAAGAGCAAACTATGTGATTAATTTTATGTTATCATTATTATGATGTTAGTTTCTTTTGGAATAAGATCATGCATAGGCATGAAATATTTGCATTAAATTTCAATGGAAATAATATACATATTTTTATGTGAGAAAGATAGCATGTTGTGTTAAACTACATTGGAAAGGATTGTTAGTATAATCTTTGAAAAATAAGACATGTATTTGTATGTGTATTTACATTAGTGTTACAGAAAGAAAACTTGCAGTTGCATGCTCTTTTGTATTAAGCATTCCTTTGGGAAGACTCTTTCGGAAGCTATGTGCTCTATTGTGTTAAGCATTCCTTTGGGAATAATCCTTTGGAATCTATATGCATTGTATGCATGGGAACAACATTCATCATGTTAGCTTCAGTACCAAAATCAATATTTGAAGGGTTGGTCATTTTGCTAAATTTTAAGTATCACGAATGCACCTTATGTCATTTTCCATTGAAGGAATTCCTGGATAGTTGTAGTGAAATTTCTTGTACGAATGTGAGTGTGTGTGAGAAGTGTCATAATAATGTGGGATTATTTTACATGAATTGATAACTACCTTGTCACACTAAGGTAGAGATCTTAGAAGAAAGCATGGTGTGATATTGTATTCACAACTCATGTATGCACATGAATAAGTGTTAAAGGATCACTTAAAGATTGATTCTTTATTTATTAAGGCTTTATTTAATGATGCTATAAAATCTTGTTGATGACATCAATGAAAGGAAATGATGGTGACTTATGAGAAGGAAATATTATGCTTAACATGGTGGCAGGTAAATGATTATGGTTCATGCAATTGAGTGTGAGCTGCAGGATGAACCAATGTATGATGGTTCATTGTAGGTAAATGATTATGGTTCATGAAGATGAGTGTGAGCTGCAGGATGAACCAATGTATGATGGTTCATTGTAGGTAAATGATTATGGTTCATGAAGATGAGTGTGAGCTGTAGGATGATCCAATGTACGATGGTCCATTATAGGTACATCCATGCCACCAAGATATGAATACTAGTGGGTAAATGCTATCTTAATGATTGTAATGGCTTAAACCTAGATATTTATATATTTCCTTGTAATATTTAAAACGATGGTTAAGGGATGGTCTACCTTATAATCCATTGAGTGAGGGTTGAACACCCTCACGAGTGTTTAATAATAAAATTAAATGTTTGTTGGTTTTCACCCTACGATATTTCTAGGGTATATTGGTTTTCAATGATGTGATCGATTATTGTGTCAAAATGATGATTTTGATTCTTTTCTTGTTGTGATTTTCATAATGTCTAGTATGTGATGACTACATGAATAATGAAATGAATGCAAGGTATATCATACAGTTTTATGTTAATGTACCATAATAGAGGTTGTTAATGGTTAAGCAACCTACAATTATTATTCTAAGGTTACATTATGAACTAGTGAACATTCTATGTAATGATGAGTAAGGAATATTTAATAGTGATTTGGATAGTTACCCGTGGGTAACTTGTATAAAAAAATTTAACTCCTAGAATTTCCATGTGAAGTTATCGGTGTATGTTACAAGTGGAATCAAAGATAACGGTTGCAGCACTGGCACCTATGGGATTTGTTAAGAGAAAAGAAATTGAGGTATGCTACTAATGGACATTAGTTTAGGTATGATTCTAGAAATCTAGATATTGATTGATATATTATTCTAGCAATCTACATATTGAATGATATATGCAGTAGTCTACCCTTGACATGAGATGTGTGATTCATGTTTATAACTACATTAAAGAGTAATGAGTATTAAATGTTGTTGCAAAAAGGTTTTCATAACATTGGAATCCTCTTGAGGATAAAGGACAATAAAACGTTTGTTGTATTTATGAACACCCTAAGTACTCACTAGTGAAAGTGAGAGTTGTTTATTAACAGTGGTTATATGACATATTACTCATACATTTAGTGAAAATAACTAAAGTTACCATGCACTACTTGAAAAATATGAATGTGTATAGTGATGGTGTGTGAAACTAATACATGAATGCAAAAGATGAGGAAAGTCCTTGTATAAGATGATAGATTGTTTTAAAATTAAATTGAATGAAGCCTTTTAGATGTTAAAAATACCGAACGGGTCAAGTAGTGAGACTTGAATATAATGACTAGTTGATTGACTCATTTTCAAATGAGTCGTAATGTATGCATCAAGATTATTAGTGACGTTGAATGACTAGTTTTTGAATGAGTCGTGTGATGCACTAATATTATTAGTGGCATTGAATGACTAGTTTTTGAATGAGTCGTGTCATGGATGCATTAAGATTATTAATAGCATTGATTAGTTATGAATGACTAACTAATGAAATTTATATGCACAAATCAATTTTGACTAAAGCTATTTGAAAGTTGTGAACAAGTGATTATGGTAATTACTTCATGTGTCAGTCTGTTGGTAACAGAACATTGTGGGAATTGGAAATGTTTACACTCATACCCTAATCGTTTTTGACACACGCATTAATGAATATTTGTATATCATTGTATGCATGAAAAAATTATATAGAGGAAATTAAAATGATTGTGTAAGATAATATGTGTTTAATAAATGCATATTTATGATTAGCATTGTTTCTTATAGTAAGCATGGGTAGCTTACTGGCAACAGAAAACTGTGAAAGTAAAAACATCGCAAACATTGCAATGTGAATTGCAATAGTAAATGTTAAAGTATCATGTCATAATGTGCATGATTTTGTTATTTGGGAAATAATAATGTACAACACCTGTATGTTAGTCATGTTTCATGTTAATCTAGATATCATTGGACCCATGTGGAGGTCCAAGTATGACGTATGATGTACATAAAGTTTCTTTTTCTTTATGTATAATTTGTACATAGTTCATTATGTAATTTACCATGGGAAACAATGCTAAAAGATAAATTTAACATGCCAGACAGTTGTGAAAATTTTTTAAAGGCTAGAAGGCCTTGGGTTTGTTAGGACTCTGTAGTTTTCAAGATTGGCAAATACAAACGCTATAGAGCCTACATATGAACCACTTTGGGATTCTAGGATCTAGTCCTCCTGAATCCAGAGAGGGATCTCTCTATAAGTGAAAATATTGATTTATCTTTTAAGGTTTTTGTATGATATTAGGCTATTTATTAAGAACAAGGGTTTTTTTTTGTTTGGTTGGGTGTGATTTTTAATTGAGAGGAAAATCCTGAAAATGAAAGGGTTTCAGAGGGTTGAAGGTGTGAATAATCAAAAAAAGGTTCATCTGATAGGATGGGTGTGAAACATCACTTAATCGATTGGGCTATGGAGTCATAAAAGGTTTTAATTTTGCAACATTTATCAAGAGTGGTCCATGGGGAAATTCATCTATATCAAAAGATCCTTTAGATTAAATGATGGAATGGAACATTAAGAGTGTTGTGAAGGTGGAAAAAGCTAATAATTTCAATAAGGATTTATCAACTTTCCAAACAAGAAAAAGCCTTTTTAAGTAATTGTTTAAAACCAGCCAAAGGACAGGGCTAACCATAGACTTCTTTAGACAAGCTTGTATTAAAGCCAACTTATCAGACAAACAATCCAGTAATCCACATGACTAATTTCAGAAAGGATGAAAACAAATAAGAAAAACAAAGTGTAGCTTAAGATCAAGTAAGATATCATTAAAATCTAGGCCTGCTTTCAGCATACTCTTAGGGAAACTTTCAAACAACCTTTGGAGAAAGAACTAGAAGACAGGGCAAACCATAAACTTTCCTAGTTTTAACTCTACTTAGCATGTAATGAAAATGTCATTCAAGAACAATGTTTAAAGTTTAGACAGTAAGACATGGGCTCACCAACATTCCTTGACTGTTTGGACTGTATTAAATCATTCTTAAATACAAAATTGGAGGAAAACATAAAGATAAATCTTATCAGTGAGAGTAGGGTACTTTTGAGAGTAAATCCTAGCTCTATATTTTTTGTTCTTTATCAGATAAAAATGGACAATTTTATGGAAAAAATAAGAAGGAAAACAAGTACAATGAGAGGTACATCACCAATGGTATAGACCAGGATCCCATGAATCAGCTTGTGTATTGATGTCAATCCAGTTACATACTTCAAGTCCAATGTTTCAGTACAGCAACAACTTCTCTTCTCAGCCTAACTTCTTTGATTACAAACAGAGCTTCAACAGCCTCTAAGAACTATTTACATGCAGAAAGTTTTGAACAGCAAGTATTACATCAAATTCCAACCACCAACAATGTGCTCCTCAAGGATATTTTATAAGAAAATGAGGAGGTGGAATAAAAGGAGGGGTCTCTAAGTTCAATTAATACAAGTTAATACTTCTCTACCTTTGAGGGGCTCAATAGAGAAGATTTTTGATATTTCCATGTATTAATTGGTTTTCATTTAATTTTTAGCTACTTGGCAGATTTTGTTGACTTTAAACTCTTTCAGACAGGCTAGAAATAACTATGGTTGTCTTTACCAAAATATCACTGACTAAGGAAATTACCATGCCTTCTTTTGATTTATTGAGGCTGCAGGTGGCACTTTTAGTAGTTGAAGAAGATAAATGGCCTCTGATGTGGCAGTGGAGGCCTCTTTTACAGATATTTTTCTCTATTTATCTTTAAACACTTTTAATTTTCTTTTGATCTGTGTTTGGGCTTAATTAGCCTTGATCTTTGTTTTTCGGGTCTTTGTTCTTTAACACTGTCTTTAACTCTTTGATCTGTGGATTAAAAACCCTTATCTTCAAACTTTGGCTTTAATCCCTTTATCGTTGATTTTTTATTCTGATACACTTTACTGCTCTATTTCAGTGGCACAGGTGGATTTCTATCAGTTGGAGGGTTTCATCTAATGCTCAAGGATCGCGATCCATCGATGTAATTGAGAGCCCGAAACCCTGCTGGTTCCTTTCTTCATGGATATAAGACACAGAATCATCACCCTATGCTCATATGGTCATCTGTCTATGACTGTGAAAAAACATGGATTAACCATCACTTAAACCCTTCAAAACACAAAAAACTTCCTTAAGAAATCCTACGAAAATGGTATAACTACGTTTAGAGTTTTAATGGAGGTGATGGAGCGCTTAAGGATGAGGAAATGCAGCGGAAGAAAAGTCGAAACCTGGCAGAACAGCTAACCAGGAAAAATTTTGAATTATGGCACAAATTTGAGATTAAGTGGTTTCAGAAAACCATTAATCATTTTCGCGCAGCATTTGGAGGGGGGGGGAGGTGGTATTTGATTTTGGAACGCGATTCCATACAGCGTCTGACATGTGGAAAATGAAAACCGCCTATTTCGCATGGAAGTAGCGCACTGTGAAGCAGGGCAAAAAAATTATGCAAAATCGTGTTTGAGTCGTCGAATTGGAGGCTCCAAATCCAACGACGCGGGTTGAGTGCGATGGAGGGTAAGATGCGAGGCAATAAGTTTTAAGCGGGGTCCATGGTGACGTGTAATTTTGTCGCGTAGCGGATCAATGGTGAGATTAGGTTAAGTCCCGGTCGTTGGATCTCCGCAATGGACAATCAAGATTTAAAGAGGGGCGGGTTCATTTGAACAGAGGAAAAGGTAAGGCATGCATAAGGGCGGAAGAATGGAGCCCAATGACCGTTGATCTGCAGAGATCAACGGTCCAGATTTGTTTTCAAATTTTATGTCGGGAGCGGAAAAAAGAAGGGAAATAAGGTTTCGGAAATGGTTTTTAGGCCCTTAAGCGCCCGGTTGCGGGGCTAAGGACGCATGGAGGAAGGGGCTAAAGGACATAAGCCCTCGGGGGCTTAAGACCTATAAGTGCAAATAGACTATTTTTAAACAAAATAAAGGGAAGTATAAGGTTTAAAAGGGGGTTTTGATGTTTTTGGAGGTTAAAATGAAGGTTAATGAAGGTGAGAGGAGGGATTTTTAAACAAAATAAAGGGAAGTATAAGGTTTAAAAGGGGGTTTTGATGTTTTTGGAGGTTAAAATGAAGGTTAATGGAGGGATTTTATGAAGGGAATAAGGATGAAAATAGGGTTTATTATGAGTAAAAGGAAGAGTGAAATGATGAAAAATGGAGCCTCATGAGTAGTTTTTTCTTTTGGTAGACAGCAGGTGCTTTAGGACAAATAGTGAAATAGCAGTGAAGATTAACTCAATGGGTAAATATCATCATAAGACTTCAAGAACTCACAATTTGGACTTGAAATTGTTTCTTGAAGGCTAAAAAATATTTAGCTACCATTTGGTATAACAAATTTTTATAGGTGACTAACAGTGGCTCCACATGGGGATGGCGTCTTCTTGAAGGTGTCAAGAACTTCAGACAATTTTCTCTAGAAGTTGATTAGTGCCTTGCACTTTGATAATATTTCTATTAGCTGCTAACAAAATTGATTAGAACTTGTCACATCAGCAAAAATATTTCTGAAACATCTACCTACACAACCTACTTCCTAACATTTTTTCTTCTTCAGAGTGCATTTGGACTAGCAAACTCTCTTCCTCAACATTTTATTCTTTAATTAAAAACATAAAACTAGTCTAAGTCTACTCTTATTTCTCCATGAACTCAGTTTAGACAGTTGAGTTCGTAAATTTCTCTACCTAACTACCATCGTTCAGGATTAGGCTGTCTGACAGATCTTTATTCTCTATTTTCTAAAACAGAAATTAAAAGCAGCCAAGCCAGGATTAAGAAGTCTAACTTGTTGTTGATCTATGGCATAAAAAAAAGCTGCACGTAGAATTTTATTTGCAGAAAAGTGAAACAAAATTGTGAAGTCTTAAGATCTAAAAACTAAAACATCCTTCATTATTTTTTCAACTCTGCTTTTGAATTTGTTTGAGCTGTGTTTTCTCTCTTATCTGGTTCAAGTTTTGAGCATATTAGAACCAGTTTTTTTTCTATCTTTGGCTCAAGATTTTAAACTGATTAGAGCCATTCTTCTTTTGAAACTCATAGGTTCAGATTTTGAGTTTGTGTGAACCTTTGTTTTTCTATCCTAATATACCTTACTGATAAGCCAAGATTGAGTTGTTTGGCTGATCTAATTCACTAACCTATTAGCAGTTACATTGAAAAAAATAATTAGTCATGATTAGGCTATATGACTAACTAGAAGTGTGTTTTTAGGAGTGGCATTTGAGCTTGCACACTTTCAAACTTTGTCTCTCTTTTTTGGTATGGGGCTATACCTTTCTTGTTTTCATTTTCCCTCTTTTCTCTTTCCTATTGTTTTTGTATTTTTATTTTTCTAACTTTGAATGCAATGTTCAGACAATGGTAATTTACAATGGAAAGTAGAAAGCTTTGAAACACATGATTCTTGACAGAAGTAATGCTTGAGCATCCTCCCATTGATGGGACCTCCAAAGAGTTCAGTTCTATTCAATTCCTACAAAAAATAATCATTGTTACTAGCAGTAAAATGAATGAGATAAGGGCCTAGCCATAAGTTGTCAATTTTTCCATGTTTTCCCTTATCTTCTCTCCTAGAATCCCACTTCAAAACTTTGTCACCAATGCTGAAATCACTGACCTTTGTTCTTTTATCAAACAACTTCTTGATGTTTTCTTGCTTGTGTAGTGCTCTTTTGTAGACTTCCTCTCTGGTTTGTTAAAGATGTATAGTTTGATTGATTCTTCTTGTCATATCATTATCCTCAGACTGTACTTCTTGGATTAGCTTCATGACTGGCACTCCTAGACTGGTTGAAAAAATTGCATCTACACCATAAACTAGCTGGTAGGGTGACATTCCAATTGATTTCTTAAGTGTTAATCTGTCAGCCCATAATGCATGTACTAGCTTTGTGTGCCATGATTTCTTATTGTCTTCCAGTAACTTTTTGATTATATTCACCAAACCTTTGTTTGAGGATTCTGCCAACCCATTACCTTGTGGGTAATAAGCAGTAGAATGGCCCAATGTAATCTGATATTTATGATAGAATTCAACCATATTTTTGGATCCAAATGCAGTAGCATTGTTAGTGATAATCTTCCTAGGACAGCCAAATCTAGATAGGATATGATTTTCAAGGAATTTTATGATGACAGAGTCAGTGGCTTGCCTAGAATGGATGGCTTCTATCCATTTGGTAAAGTAGTCTGTTGTAGTGAGGATCCATATATGTTGGGCAGATGAGGCTGGATGGATTTCCACAATGAAGTCTAGACCCCACTGCTGAAAAGAGGCTTCAACAGTGATTGGATGCAAGGGTAAGGGAAGCAATTTTCTTTTGCCTTCAAAGAGTTGGCATTTGTGATAGGAAATAATCATTTTGTGGACATCTTGAAAGAGGGTGGGCCAATAGTAACCAGCTCTAAGGATTTTATTGGCAGTTGTCTTCCAATAGAGGTGGCCTCCACATTCTCCTTCATGTAATTCATGCTTGATCTTATCTGCATCATTCTCAGGCAAAATTTTAAGAAATAATCCACTAGCATTTTCCAATATAGAAATTTATCCAAAATGCAATAATTAACAGCTTTCAACTTTAAAAATCTTGCCTTCATTTTAGACAAACCAGGAGGTGTATTTAAATTGAGCAAAACATATAAAATATCAGCATACCAAGATGAAAACAGAAAATGATCTTCTACAATGGAAGTTTACAACTCCTCTTGTTCATCTAATGCATCTAACATGTTTATATCAAGAGCTTCAAAATTAGACTCAGCCATTAATCTTGCTAGTCCTTGGCCTTTTATGAGCTTAGTGGTCTTGATTTCTAAATCATATTCAAGTATCACAGCAATCCACTTTCCTCTTTTTCCATCTAGATCCTGGGTTAAAATGTATTTTACAACTGAATTTGGCACAAATGAAATTATGTGGGAATGTAAAATGTAAACTCTGAAGTCCTTTAAGGCTTTGACTAAGGAAAAGTCTTATTTTTCCATGATGTTGTACTTCAGAGGTGCATCTCTTAATGCCTTACTAAAGAATGCAATTGGCTGCTCTTGTCCCTTCAAGTTTTTCTGTAATAGAACAGCAGCCACTGTGTGTTCTGATGAAAATGAAAAAATAAAAAAATCCTTTGTAAAATCAGGACTAATGAGAACTAGTGTTTTGGTTAATGCTTGTTTTACCAGTTGAAATGATTTCTTTGCTTATAAGGTTCATTTAACTCCTTCTTCCTTTTTCAGCATGTTTGTTATGTTTCTAGGGAGTTCAACTAGATTGGGTATGAACCTTCTCAAGAAATTAATCTTTCCAATGAAAGATTGAAGTTCCTTGATGTTTCTAGGATGGTTAATTTGCAATATACCATCAATCCTCTTTGGGTCTATCTTTATCCCTTCTTCTGATATGATGTGTCCAAGTAGTTTTCCTTCTTGGAGACCAAACATTGTTTTCTTTGGATTTAAAGATAACCCATATTTTATGCATTTCTCAAAGACTTTTCTCAAGTGTTCTAGGTGTTCTTCATCTGTTTTGGAAAAAACAGTGATATCATCTAGGTAAATAATGATGAAGAAACCTAATTCTTCTAAGAATGCAATATCCATGGCTCTCTGAAATGTGTCACCAGCATTCATTAAACCAAAGGGCACTTTCACATACATGAAATTACTCCACGGTGTAGTAAAGGATGTTTTGAGTTGATCATCAGGATGTACCAGAATTTGATTGTAACCTGAGAAGCCATCTAACAAAGAAATCATTTTAGAACTAACTACCGTTTGTAAAATGTGATCCATCTTGGGTAAAGGGTAGTTGTCCTTTAATGAGGCTCTGTTTAAGTTCCTAACATCAATACAAAGCCTTATTTCTCATGTATTTTTCCTAACTTACAGAAGATTAGACACCCAATCTAAATATCTAACAGGGACTATAATTCCAGCATCATACATTTTCTTAATTTGTTTCTCAACCAGGGGTAATTGAACAGGGTTTATTCTGCGCAATTTTTGTTTATAGGGCTTCTGGTTTTCCTTGAGGGGTATCTTATGCTGAATTATCTTTGTGTCATATGATTTTAGATCCTCATAGCTCCATGCAAAAACATCAGAAAATTCTCTAAATAGCTCAATATATTTCGGTTTAATGTGAGTTGGCAATGTTTTAGATAAGTTAATCATTTTTGGCTTTATTTCACTGCCTATGTTACATTCTTCTAATTCAGTTTCAACAAGTTCCAGTTTTGTTTTTTTGGCAACATCATTGAAATCAAACAATTCTTATAATGGGACCAGTCCTTTTGGCAAGCTTTGAGTGTTAGATTGCAGCATTTCTAAGTCTCTTGTTTCTAAATCTACACTAATTTCTGTTGTATGTTCAAGTTTATTAGATAAAATATTTATATCAGCAATCTCTGGAGACTTTACTTCTTTATCAAGTATATTTTCTTCAATAAGACAGTCTTTGTCATAATTTGAATCTGAAGTTGGTGGCTCAAATTCATTTCTGGATTGCAGGAAGTCTTCTATTTGTTTATCTCCATCAAAAACTTGCCATTATTTTTCATTGTCTGGGACAACTGGTCTAAATTTGACTTGGGTGGTGCATTGCTTGGTTTCATAAGGTGTTAGACAAGTTCTAGCAGCAAAGGTTAAACCATTGGAAAGGACATTTTTGTTTCTTGGAACAAAGATAACTTGGAATTCATCAAATGTTTTTAATAAGTCCATGACATAATTTCTATAGGCTCCAAGTCTGGGGTGTTTGGCACTATATTCCCCATTCACTCGCCTAATAATCAACTCTGAATCCCCATGAACTTTTATACTTTTGGCCCCTAATTTCTTCAATAAGTGTAGGCCTAACAGGAGGGATTTGTGCTCAGCTATGTTATTTGTACATTGAAAACTTACCTTGTAGGAATTCCCTTCAGCATGATTGTTTTCATTGTTGTGTATCCATATGCCTGCCCCGGAATTATTCTTAGTGCAAGACCCTTCAAAATTCATTTTCCAGAGAGGATTGTTTTCAGAATTACTAGTTTGCCTACCCTCCTCTTTATCTTGTGTGCTTTTAGATTTCTTTGGTAAGTCAGAACTATGTTTAATTTGGTTTATTTCCTCATGTTCTTCATTATGTTGAGGACTCTTCTCTTGACTCTCAAGGTTGAAAAACAATGAATGATTGTTTTGTAGCTCAAGACTTGTGATTAGTTTGCTATAATTTTCTGATTTGGAAAACTGTCTTGATACCTTTGTCCTGTCTTCCTCCTTTTCTGTGTATGCCACTATGTTACAGTGAGAGGTGGCCACTAAGTCAGTTAAGGTTTCTTGCTCATTAAATGTTTCATTATTGAAGAGAATAAATGAGTCAAGACCTGTATGCACAGAATAAAGAGGAGAGTTTTCTGGTCTCTCTTGGCTACTAACCATGTATTGCATGTGAGATTCCCTATAAAGTCTTCTAGTTTGATTAAAAACAGGGATGGTAGCATATGTCATATCCATTTGCATTGTTCCTTGTAACTTAGCTCCCCATGATCTTGATAAAAGCATACCATACTTGGGAGGTACATCAGCCACTACAATATCCATCACTAAACATTTGGCTGGAATTTGAGCTAAGTTTACACAAAGGTCTTTGATCAAACCTAAACATTTCACTCTACTGGAGTCAAAGGAGTATAGATATTTGTATGGTCTGGTAATTTCAAGGCCTATACTCTCCATTACTGCTTTGGGAATTAAGTTGTGAGAGGCCCCTGAATCATGCATAGCATTGTGTAAAATTTTGTCATGAATTTTCAAATTAACATAAAAAGGAGGAACTGGCCCTTCTTGGTATCTTCCTTCAATCTTAGGACCAAATAAGAGCTCTGGTTGGTCATCATTTAGGTTGACAGTGTCATTATTTTATCCTATGTTGAAGGCTTTCAAAATTTTTGATCTATATACACCTTGGGTGACTAATTCAGTGAGGGGAAAAGAGATCTTAATCTTGGTAATTTCCTATTCCAAAATAAAAGGCATCTAATTTTTTACAATGTTTGTTTTAGCCTTGTTAATCACCACTCTATCAGCAAAATCAGCTTGTTGATTTCCTCTATTTACATTGGTCAAAATTGTTTTGATAGGAGCATTAGCTAAAGTAATAACGCTACTAAGGTCTACACTCTGTTTTTCATTAATTTGGGTGTCTTTCTCTTTGTTTTGATCAGAATTTACAGCCACTATTTTATCTTTTTGTTTAATGTTTTTGGGTTCGCTAACAGGTTGTTTTTTGTAGAATTTTTAGAGGTTATGTTCTTGGGAGATTCCTGATTCTTTTTACTCCTAAGGTCATTTCTTTTGGAGTCTCTATGATGACATTTTCCAGCTCTTGATAATAATGTTCATCCTCCATTCTTCCATCATCATAGGGTGTATATAAACCTTGTTTCCTATTATGAGGAACATCAAAAGTATCATTGTCTACTCCCAACATGTTTATGTCCTCTTCCTCTGTTTGTTCAATTGTTTCTTCAACCTCACTTACATAGTTTTGATGAAAAGGAGGTATAATATCCTGATCAGAGTCTCTTGGTCTATTTTGAGGTTGGTTTCTCCTGAAATTCTGATTTTGATTTTGAGATTGATTTATGTTTGGGGAGCTGATTGGTTTTCTCTAGCTTGTGCTCTCTCAAGTATGCTCATTTTCTTCATCATTTACTCCATCATTCTTTCCATTTTTGAGCTAGATGTGGAGGGTGCAGATTCCTCCCTAAATGATACTTTCTTTTCATTCCTTCTCCTTGCTCTTTTCTCAATCAAATTCACTTCCACAACAAGAGCTCCCTTTTGCATGTCTTCTAGAGTCAAAGGGTCTCTTTCTCTTAGCTGATAAGCCATTTCAAGATCAAATCCTTCAGGAAACTTGTTCAAGGCTGAGCCTTGTAGAGGTTTCAATTCTAGGGGTAGGGCATTATACACATTATTGAATCTAGTGCAATAATTTTGAACACCTTCCCCAGTGTTTATTTTGAGGTTATTGTAATCTGAAAGTATTTGGAGAGGGTTTTTTCTAACTTCCCTCTTGTTTAAGAATGACTGATGAAGAGTTCGGAGGTCATTAATACTATTAGGGGTTAAGACTTTGAACCATTTTCTTACTTCTCCCCCTAGACTTTGAGCAAACAATCTGAGTTTGAGAGTTTCAACATCTATCTCATTTCTATCAAAGTAGTCATTCATCTTTTCCACATGTTGTGAAGCAGAAGTAGCACCACTGGCATCATAAAAAGGTATCTTGGACTGATAGTCCTGTGGCAGATTGACTAAAGGTAAAGGAAGGACTAGAGGGGCATACCATGTTACCATGATAGGAGGTTGTGCGAAAAATGGGGGGTTTACAGGTGGAGGGGGTTGATGGAATGGGGTGTTTTGAACAGTGGGTGTATGGAGAACAGATGTGGATGGACCAGCAAGAGACTGTTGAACAGATCTTGGATGAGAGAAACCAAAATTATGAAGTTAATGCAAATTAGGTGGGGTAGTTTCTCTGCTAACAATGTTTTCACCAATATCTTGGGATGAAGGTGAAGGCTCAAAGTCTGTCTAATCTATATCATCAAGTGACCTAGTTCTAAATGGGTTTCTTAAGTCAACTTGTGAATCTTGTAGAGTTGTAAGGTTTTCAGGAATAGAATTAGCTCTTTGGACTGGTCTAACAATAGTTGAAGCTTGAACCTTAGGAGACTTCCTAAGTATGCTTTCAAGATTATCAACTATCTCTAGTGGATTTGGGTTAGGGTGGGCTCTAGTATGGATTCTTCTAGAAGCCACTATGTTATGTTTTCAGACCCAATAATAAGAAAATTTTAACCAAATATGACAATCTTTAGTTGGCTAACTGATCTTTAGCAAGGAAACTTTAATCCTTAAAGTTTTCTTAACTAATTTTATATGATGTTATGATAGTAATGGGTTTCCCAGTGGATTCTTTAGGTCTATTAAGGATTGTGGAGTCACCAGGTGGAAATTTTTAGCTTTTTTAGAGGTAAAATGTTTTATGTTCCACCACCATTTACTGATTTGAATACCAATCTAAAATATTTTTTGGTTTTCTGAGTTTTTTCAGTCCTATAGGTTATGAGAGTGTCCTAAATTTGTTTCAACACTTAGCTACGGTGATGAGACAAACAGAGTTTACTCTTATGGCTTAGCTAGCTGATTCCTTCAAGGTTTGATAAGGCTCTATGATAATCCTAAGGGTTACTTAGTTTGTCACTAATTCAAATAAGTCCTATCATGATCACCATTATGCTTGGTAGTGCTTGAAGAAAGCTACTTATACTGCACTGAATGCTAAGTGTTTTTTTTTAATAATTTTACTCAGAACTCCCCAATGGAGTCGCCAGAATGTTAGGTCTTTGTACTTTGCAATATTCGCAATAAAAACGCTGCAGAGCCTCCATATGAACCACTTTGGGATTCTAAGATCTAGCCCTCCTGAATCTAGAGATGGATCTCTCTATAAGTGCAAATATTGATTTATCTTTTAAGGTTTTGGTATGATATTAGGCTATTTATTAAGAACAATGATTTTTTCTTGTTTGGTTGGGTGTGATTTTTAATTGAGTGGAAATTCCTAAAAATGAAAGGGTTTCAGAGGGGTGAAGGTGTGATTAATCCAAACAAGGTTCATCTGATAGGATGGGTGTGAAACAACACTTAATCCATTGGGCTATGGAGTTATAAAAGGTTTTAATTGTACAATAGTTATAAAGAGTGGTCCATGGGGCAAGTCATCTATATCAAAATATCCTTTAGATTAAATGATGGAATGGAACATTAAGAGTGTTGTGAAGGTGGAAAAAGCTAATAATTTCAAAAAGGATTTATCAGCTTTCCAAACAAGAAAAATCCTTTTTAAGTAACTGTTTGAAACCAGCCAAAGGACAGGGATAACCATAGTCTTTTTCGGACAAGCTTGTATTAAAGCCAACTTATTAGACAAACAATCCAGTAATCCACATGACTACTTTCAGAAAGGATGAAAACAGATAAGAAAAACAAAGTGTAGCTTAAGATCAAGTAAGATATCATGAAAATATAGGCCTGCTTTCAGCATACTCTTAGGGAAACTTTCAAACAACCTTTGGAGAAAGAACTAGAAGACAGGGCAAACCATAAACTTTCCTAGTTTTAACTCTACTTAGCATGTAATGAAAATATCATTCAAGAACAATGTTTAAAGTTTAAATAGTAAGACATGGGCCCACCAACATTCCTTGACTATTTGGACTGTATTAAATCATTCTTAAATACACAATTGGAGGGAAAAATAAATATAAATCTTATCAGTGAGAGTAGGGTACTTTTGAGAGTAAATCCTAGCTCTATATTTTTTGTTCTTTATCAGATAAAAATGGATAATTTTATGGAAAACATAAGAAGGAAAACGAGTAAAATGAGAGGTAAATCACCAATGGTATAGACTAGGATCCCATGAATCAGCTTGTGTATTGATGTCAATTCAATTACATACTTCAAGTCCAATGTTTCAGTACATCAACAACTTCTCTTCTCAGCCTAACTTCTTTGATTAGAAACAGAGCTTCAACAGCCTTTGAGAACTATTTACATGCAGAAAGTTTCGAGCAGGAATTATTACATCAAAGTCCAACCACCAACAATGTACTCCTCAAGGATATTTTATAAGAAAATGAGGAGGTGAAATAAAAGGAGGGGTCTCTAGGTTCAATTAATACAAGTTAATACTTCTCTGCCTTTGAGGGGCTCAATAGAGAAGATTTCTGATATTTCCATGTATTAATTGGTTTTCATTTAATTTTTAGCTACTTGGAAGATTTTGTTGACTTTAAACTCTTTCAAACAGGCTAGAAATAACTTTGGCTGTCTTTACAAAAATATCACTGACTAAGGATATTACTATGCCTTATTTTGATTTATTGAGGCTACAGGTGGCACTTTTAGTAGTTAAAGAAGATAAATGGCCTCTGATGTGGCAGTGGAGGCCTCTTTTACAGATATTTTTCTCTGTTTATCTTTAAACACTTTTAATTTGCTTTTGATCTGTTTTTGGGCTTAATTAGCCTTGATCTTTGTTTTTTGAGTCTTTGTTCTTTAACACTGTCTTTAAGTCTTTGATTTTTGGATTAAAAACCCTGATCTTCAAACTTTGGCTTTAATCCCTTTATTGTTGATTTTTCATTCTCATACACTTTATTGCTTTTTTCAGTGGCACAGGTGGCTTTCTGTTAGTTGGAGGGTTTCATCTAATGATCAAGGATCGTGATCCATCAATGTAATTGAGAGCTCAAAACCCTGCTGGTTCCTTTCCTCGTGGATATAAGACACAGAATCGTCACCCTATGCTCATATGGTCACCTGTATGTGACTGTGAAAAAATACGGATTAACCATCACTTAAACCCTGCAAAACACAAAAATCTTCATTAAGAAACCCTGCAAAAATGGTATAATTGCGTTCAGAGTTTTCATGGAGGTGATAGAGCGCTTGAGGATGAGGAAATGCAGCGGAAGAGGGTCGAAACATGGAAGAATAGCTAACCAGGAAAAATTTTGAATTATGGCACGAATTTGAGGTTAAGTTGTTTCAAAAAACCATTAATGGTTTTCGTGCAGTGTTTGGGGGTGAAGGCGATATTCACTTTTGGAACGCAATTCCATACAGCGTCTGACATGTGGAAAATGAAAACTGCCTATTTCACGCAGAAGTAGCACACTGCGAAGCGGGGCAAAAAATTACGCGAAATCGTGTTTGAGTTGTCGGATTGGAGGCTCCAGATCCAAAGGCCTGGGTTGAGCGCGATGGAGGGTAAGATGCGAGGTAATAATTTTTAAGCGGGGTCCATGGTGACGTGTAGTTTTTTCGCGTAGCGGATCAATGGTGAGATCGGGTTAAGTCCCGATCATTGGATCTCTGTAACGGACGGTCAAGATTTAAAGAGGGGCGGGTTCATTTGAATAGAGGAAAAGGTAAGGCATGCATAAGGGCAAAAGAATGGAGCCCGATGACCGTTGATCTGCAAAGATCAACGGTCCAGATTTGTTTTCAAATTTTATGTCGGGAGCAGAAAAAAGAAGGGAAATAAGGTTTTGGAAAGGGTTTTTAGGCCCTTAAGCACCCGATTGCGGGGCTAAGGACGCATGGAGGAAGGGGCTAAAGGACATAAGCCCTCGAGGGATTAAGACCTATATAGTGCAAATAGACTATTTTTTAGGCCAAAAGAAGGTTCTGATAGGTGAGAAGAGAGATGTTTAAACCAAATAAAGGGAAGTATAAGGTTTAAAAGGGGGTTTTGATGATTTTGGAGGTTAAAATGAAAGTTAATGGAGGGATTTTATGAAGGGAATAAGGATGAAAATGGGGTTGCTTATGAGTAAAAGGAAGAGTGAAATGATGAAAAATGGAGCCTCATGAACAGTTTTTTCTTTTGGTAGACAACAGGTGCTTTAGGACTAATAGTGAAACAGCAGTGAAGATTAACTCAACGGGTAAATATCATCATAAGACTTCAAGAACTCACAATTTGGACATGAAATTGTTTCTTGAAGGCTAAAAAAGATTTAGCCACCATTTGGTATGAAAAATTTTTATAGGTGGCTAACAGGGTTGATGGTGGTTGCCTGCCTGGAGGGGTTGATGGCACTTATCTACCTGGATTTCCTCTCCCTAGAGATATATGATCTCAGTAAGGGAAAATATTTGGCCAAGATGGTGAAGGGGAAAAACCTGAGGCAACTCTATTGATTTTGGAGCCTCTTGGAGGTGGCCCAAAATTCCTCATAGACGAGACGTTGTCAAAGGAATAGGCATGATGTTTCCAAGAGGAATCCTATACTAGACCTTGAGTGGTCACTGGAAATCTCGAGCTGGTTTGCCAATGGAATTCCATACTGGACCTGGAATGGTTTTTGTCAAATAAATGTCTGGATGTGAAAATGACTCGATTTGGTTACGAAAACTAACTCCCATGGTTTGGGAGGAGCATTTTGTTTACCATTTTTGTTCTCATAGCAGAACAAGTTAAGTAATCATTGATGTGTTATATTAAAATGAATTTTTATATGATTATGTAAATACCTTATGTAGATAGTAAGAGGAAAGGAGCTTAGCACTTCGAAAATGAATTACTGAATGTATAAGTTCATTTATTTTATTACTAATTTGTTTGAGTGTCTTAGCAAAGGCTAGGATATTTTCATCGTGCATTGATTGACCATTGATACAATTAGAAAGCTAGGTTCTCTCTGAGTACTTTTTGAAGTACTGTGTGGATGTCTTTAGCAGGAGCTAAGACAGTGAGCACATGATGCATTGATTAGAGGGTTGGTGCTTTCTAAGTACTTGTGGAAGTACTCTGATTAAAACATCTCTTGATATTGCATGAATTTTTGATACTTACAAGTATTTCATTTGATTGAAACTATGTGACTAATGTGATTGAATTTGTTAGTCATACATTACAGGCTCTTTACAGGGAGTGTTGATGGGTGTTTAACCATTCTTAGAGAGCTTGTGTAAAAGCCATCATTACTTAAAATAGTAATTGGTAAGTAATGGTAAGTTGGTATAGTATTTTTCTATATTTTTATGAATTTGAAAAATGGATAAGTAGTTAAAAATGGAAATGGAATATTTTTCGAGCTATACATGCTTATGACTATGGATGAAAAAATTATTGTCTCAATTAATGGAATTTAAGAAAACGAAAGTGTGTTATTGTGAAGCAGAAGGACCCCCTTTGGGTTGTTTATATTATTATATCATGAGTATAAGTTTAAGTTTCAGTGAGAGAAGCACACCAAGGATGGTTTTCTTTTAAGGGGGGAGTATGTAACATCCCTAAAACCATGTAGCTACACATGGGATTAATAAATAAATATTTTTAATGTAATAAAGTTAGTTTTCATAAAGTCGTTAGGGTTTCGTGCAGTTGCAACTTCCAAGTCTTATCCGATAATAGCTATGTTTAGAACTACACTACTACGGGAGTTTTCGGGTATGAGAGTTTTCCGGGGGGGGACGATTGATTATTGGTATGCATCCCAATGTTACCACATATTCGTGGTTGTAGAGAAGCATGGGTACTCAGCGGCGGTCCAATTACAGTTTTCTGTTTGATTTCATACGAAGTTCCAGTGCCCTGGAACGGTTATATTATTTCTTTGTACATGCCCAAATTAGGGAGGCATAAGAAAAATGCCACTGTTGTAGTAATTTGATTGGAGACTGAGTCTTTTTATATAGCTTATCTTTTGGTAGAGACATTTCATTTTTTCTTGGAAATGGCAATGATATGGGGCTATTTTTTTCCAATGACCCAAATCTCTCTAGATTTAGAGTACCAACGTATGGGCGTTGGGTTGTCCAAGTGGGCGTTGGGCTATGCAAGAGGGTCAACACAGGATAAAAGATAAGTACTCTTCAAAGAAAGATATTTTTTACATTATTGTTTTATCATGTTCCTGAAATAAAATAAAAGTAGTGTAAAATATTTTTCATACTAGTTTTTTTTTTCCCATATTCTTGAAAGAAAATAAGAGTATACTCAATATTTTGCATACTAATCTTTTACTTAGGTTTTTTAAAGAAAACAAAAGATTGTATGAAAATAGCCACTTTAACTCTTAGATATATACCATGGTAAAAGACAAACTTGCAATGTAAGTTCTTGAAAAGATTGCTCTTATGTTAATATTTTATAAATATATTATTCTTAGAGATATGCAATGGTAAAAGACAAACTTACTATGCTATTTTTGTGGAGAAAAACCCATGTGAATTCTTGCAAAGATTGCTATTATGTATTTTGAAATATGTCACAGTAGTAAAACATAAATAAGTAAATATGATTGTCTTTATATATATGCATCTTATTTAGGAAAACATAGGATGCTTGTTTTATTTTAAAAGGGATTCCGTACCAATGTGTTAAATGATAAGAAATCCAAGTTCTTTTCTTGAAACTGAATATAGATTAAAGAGGGTAAGTCTTGAAATATTTTCATGCGTAGCGAAGAAGAAAACAGAAAAGTTTCTAAGATTAATATTCTTGGAAGAGTTTTATGAATATATATATATATAAATTAACCATGTTGTGAGTATGTATATATATAGATTACCATGGTGTTTGAAAATATTAGTTATTTAATAAATCCATGAATAGATTACCATGGTGTTGGTAATGATTAGTTAATTAATAAATCCATGAATAGATTACCATGGTGTTTGTAAATATTAGTTATTTAATAAATCAATGGATAGATTACCATGGTGTTGGTAAAGATTAGTTATTTAATAATTCCATGGACAAAGGAACTATTTAGTTATATTTCTTTAGAAGAACAAACTGTGTGATTACTTTTATGTTATCATGATTATTATGTTAGTTTCTTTTGGAGTAAGATCATGCACAGGCATACAATATTTGTATTAACTTTCATTGGAAAGAATATACATATTTGTATGTGGGAAAGATAGCATGTTGTGTTAAACTACCTTGGAAAAGATTATTAGTATAATCTTTGAAAAAAAAGACATGTATTTGTATGCTTATTTATATTAGTGTTACAGAAAGAAAACTTGCAGTTGCATGCTCTTTTGTGTTAAGAATTCCTTCATGAAGACTTTTTCGGAAGTTATGTGTGAATTCCTTTGGGAATACTCCTTTGGAATATATATGCATTGTATGCATAGGAACAACATTCATTATGTTAGCTTTAGCACCAAAAGCAATAGCTGAAGGGTAGGTTATTTTGCTAAGGTTTAAGTATCACGAATGCACCTTGTGTTATTTTCCATTGAAGGAATTCTTGGATAGTGGTAGTGAAATGTCTTGTACGAATGTGAGCGTGTGTGAGAAGTGTCATAATATTGTGGGATTATTTGACATGAAATGATAATTACCTTCTCACACTAACGTAGAGATGTTAGAAGAAAGCATGGTGTGATATTGTATTCACAACTCATGTATGCACATGAATAAGTGTTAAAGGATCACTTAAAGATTGATTATTTATTGATTAAGGCTTTATTTAATCATGCTATAAGAGCTTGTTGATGACATCAATGACAGGAAATGATGGTGACTTATGAGAAGGAAATATTATGCTTAACATGGTGGCAGGTAAATGATTATGGTTCATGCAGTTGAGTGTGAGTTGCAGGATGAACCAATGTATGACAGTTCATTGTAGATAAATGATTATGGTTCATGCAGATGAGTGTGAGTTTCAGGATGATAAAATGTACGATGGTCCATTATAGGTACATCCATGCCACCAAGATATGAAGACTAGTGGATAAATGCTATCTTAATGATTGTAATGGCTTAAACCTAAATATTTGTATATTTCCTTGTAAGATTTAAAATGATGGTTAAGGGATGGTCTCCCTTATAAGCCATTGAGTGAGGATTGAGCACCCTCAGGAGTGTTTAATTTAATAAAATTAAATGTTTGTTGATTTTCACCCTACGGGTTTCCAGGGTATATTGGTGGTGAATGATGTGATTGATTATTGTGTCAAAATGATGATGTTGATTCTTTTCTTGGTGTGATGTTCATAATGTCTAGTATGTGATGACTACATGAATAATGAAATGAATGCAAGGTATCTCATACAGTTTTATGTTAATTTACCATAATAGAGATTGTTAATGGTTAAGCAACCTACTATTCTTATTCTAAGGTTACATTATGAACTGGTGAACATTCTTTGTAATGATGAATAAAGAATATTTAATAGTGATTTAGATAGTTACCCGTGGGTAACTTGTATAAAAAAAATTAACTTCTAACATTTCCATGTGAAGTTATCGATATATGTTACATTCAATGTCGAATGTATTTAATGTTTATATATAATATTAAAAAGAACTTGTTAAATATATTCTTTTGAATAACATACAAGATTTCAAGGTTTTTCCTTAATTTTTTATTTGGGATATCTGGTTATGAAAGAATAAATTGATTTATAAAAGACGTGAAATGACTTTAACAAGGGTAATTTAAAAAAATCAAAGTTTCCTCAAGAGAAGGAGGAAGCAGCGAAAAAAAATCTTAAATTGTAAGATTTTTTTGAATGGGCAGGGTCAAAGAATCTAAAAAATGTGTGGAGAAAAAATTATTATTCTTTTTTATCAAGTTATCATTTTCTTTTATTATATACATAATATATCTCTTATTCACAGATGTTGAATTTTAGTTCTTTGTGATTTAATTGAGAAAACAACAACAGATCAACGTAAGGAGAGAAGAAGTAAAGTTGTTGAAAATTTTCTTGTGTAACAACACAAAATGAAGATAGATGATTGGAAATTTTAAGAATTGAAATTTGATATTAATTCTATTAAAAAATAAAATACAATAGATAAATATTAATGATATTTTTTTCATATTAATAAAAAAATTCAACCCAAAATAAAGTAACAGTTTAAAATTGTTTTATCCTTATTAAAAAACATAAATCTTAAATAAATGATTAATGAAAAAAATATTTCAATTTCTACTTTTAATTAGTATAAAAATCATAATCATATTTTTCAAAAAATCAAAATTGTACATTATTTTCTTAAAATAAATTGTATATTATTTTCTTAAAATACTTATTCTTAAAAGAATAAGTAATAATAAATTTAAAAACTAAATTAACATAAAATAGAGTTATTCAACAAATATTTTAATTTTTTTATTTAAAATATTAAATTAAATTTTAATAAGAACAATATATTTTAGTTATAGAAATAAGCTGATATATAACTATATATTTAATTTTGAAATTTTCTTTTTAATTATTAACTAAATAATTTAATTTCATATTTAATTATTATTAATTTTTTCACATAAAAAAATATTTTAATATACATTTAAGTTTTTTAAGTACTCTCAAATAGAAATATAAAGGGATTTAAATAATAAAAAAAAAGGTTCCGCATAAGAGCCATTTGGTTGGAGATGCTGCAATTTTATACCTATATATTTTAAACATTACCTTGTAGAAGTAAATAACTATTATCCTATTCTTTTAGGTGTTTAAAGTGTATTAAAAACACTAAATGAAATATTTAAAATTAATATCCACTCAATGAAAATGAAAATTTCAATGAACACGCCAATGGATGCGATCTTTTGAAAAGGTGAAGCCTCTGAATATAAAGAGCGAAGCAACGCAAATTTTAAGAGCAACAACAATAACGAAGACAGAGTAAGAGCAGCAAGGCAAAGATGGCAAAGAGGATAGCAGCAATGGCATTATTATAACGCTAAAAGAAGGATGGTGTATTGTGTACCAGGGTATCATTAAGCTGAGAAACTTCGTGGAAGGATTTGAGGGAGGATGGCGACTTTACTGCAGAGGAGCAGATCAATCTTTACACGACCATATGCGACATGTGCAGGTAAAGTCACCCTCATAACTATGCATATCAGTTGCTTGACTTATACAAGAAATCCATTAAAGAGTATCTCACAGAGACTGTTTTACCCGCCTTGAGGAAACAGCATGATGATGAGTTGATGTTAAAAGAATTTGTGAGACGTTGAGAAATTTACAAGGTCGTGTTTAGACGGCTGTCACACATTTTTGATTATTTGGATCGTTTTTTTGAACCGGACTATAACTGTGGAATGAGAGCAGGCTATGAATAAAATCTTGGGACGTGTATACTTTATGAATATAATCTCTCCAACGCTACAGTGAGGTGTTTCCGAGAACTCGTCTTTAATGAATTACGAGACAATGTGATGAAGTCTGTTATTGTTCTGGTTGATAAAGAGAGGGACCGAGAACAAATTGACTGCGCTTTATTGAGGAAGGTTATTCCTTGCATTGCGGAGTTTGGACATCGTGATTGGACAAAGTATTTGCCTGAAAGGCATGATTATGAAGAAATGATGTTGGAAGCCGCTGCAGCTTACTATTCTCCAAAGGCTGCTTCATGGTCCGTGGGGTATTCTTGTCTAGATTTTTTGTTTTTTTTAAAGTAAGTCTAATTTTATTATATGGTACAAAAGTAATACATATCAAGCTTTTCTCTTCTAAACTGCAAAACTAGGCAATTCCAGCTGGAAGAATGTTCAAAATAGCAAAATTAGGACTGTTTCTGTTGGAGAAACCAGTCTCTAGATTAGCAGTGCTGTTCTAGATGGGGAAACCAACACATTTGGGCAGTCGGTTCAGGCATGGAGGCAGAGCGTGTTCTTGGAGTTGCAGCGTTGTCATCGTTGGCTGAGCTTACACCACATTTGTCGTCTGAGGAGTGCTCAGTAGTTTTGGTGAGGAGAGATTCTGTTTTCTTGTGGCACTGAGAGTGGGCTAGTGTCAAGGTGGATTTTTGCAAACGCTTCCAAGAGCCTGAGGTGGAAAGGATGTCTGGGAGATAGAGGAGAGTCGAGACATGATGGGGCTCTGGGACATCCATGTCAGCTGATAATAAATGCAAATGGAAGCTATGAGGACGGATAAAGAGGACGGAGTTATGGTGCTACGAGGACAAAGTACTGGGCACCGGAGTGCTGCTTACAAGCATTAGTATCCCATTCGCGTGAGCCATGCAAGGTCATGTGGCCCTCCCAGTTGCCACGGAGGAGTGGCTCGACTATGCAGTGTGGACACCCCCATCCGGGAATTCTTGTCCAGATTATATGCTTAAGTGGAGCAATATTTGGAAATCGTTGCCCCGTTCTATTCGTACCTATTCAAATATGGAAGGCATCATAATGATTATTCTCAAAGTTTGTTAAGTAATGTAAAACATGCACTCGTTTCCTCTGGGATCCAAGTTCTGCGAAAAGAGTGTTCAGATTTCCATTCCTTGTTCAAGGAAGAGAAGATAGATGATCTTTCCAAGATGTAAAGGTTGTTCTGTGAAATACCTCAATCTTTGGAGCTCATAGCAAATAGCTTTGGTGAACATATATATAGAGAATGGACAGCATTAGTTAAACATCAAGAAAAAGCCTTAAGCCTGCAAGATACATAGGAAAGAGACAATATAGGTGGACTGGAAGAACAGTTGGCATTTGTTCAGAAAATTATTGAATTGCATGACAAATACTCGAAATATGTGGAGAAAGGATTTCAGAAAAATACGCGTTTTGATGAGGTTTTACATAATGCACTTTGGTTAGCCTGCAGCAGTGGAGTTGCAGGAAGCAAAAGCGTAGAATCGCTGGTTGCATATTGCGATAATCTCCTTCAGAAGGGTGGGGCTAAATATAATTTACGCCCTCATGATATAGAAGCTACTCTCGAAACGGTGGTGAAAATTTTGGCGTGTGACCTATAAAGTTCTAATGGCTGAAATTTATTGTCAAAAACTAATTCACGGACTTCTGTTGGATACTAGTGCAAATGAAGATTACGAATGGAGCACATTGTCAAAGCTAAACCAGCATTGTGGTCAAGAATATACATCAAAGATGGAGGTCGTGCTAAAAGATTTTAGCCGATGAAGGAAGGAGAAAAATATCTTTAAGGGCTACTTAGTAATAATCCAAGTATTAATCTAGAAATAGATTTCACTGTTAAAGTTTTGGCTTCCTATGTATTGGCTGAGACACAGATTTTCTGAAATTAATGTGCCTTTAGAGCTGGTCAAATGTGTAGAGGTATTCAAAAAAAATTATTCTACACAAACTGAACGTGGGAAAATTACGTGGATATATTCTTTGGGCATGTGTCGTGTCATCAGTTGGTTTGAAGCCAAACTGCCAATCGAAATGATAGTTACAACTTATCAAGCGGTCATGTTACTGCTGTTTAATAACTCTACAAAGTTGAGTTATTCAGACATCAAATGTTAATTGAATTTGCCAGATGCAGATCTTGTTGCAGTCTTAAATTCACTTGCATGTGGAAAGTATAAAATTAAAATTCTTGTGAAACAGCCCAACAATAAAACAGTTACTGTAGCTACAGTTTTGAATTCAACCACAAATTTAGACCCAGAAAAAGGAGGATAAGGGTTCCAATAACAGAGGTTGATGAAGAGAAAAATGTCATTGATGAGCATGTTGAGAAGAAGTGATGCCATGTAATTGATTGCTACATAGTTCGCATCATGAAAAATCACAAAGTTTTACTTCAACAGCAACTTGTGAGTGAATGCATTGAACAAGTTAGAATTGTATTCAAACCAGAGACGGAAGTCATAAAACAACAGATTGAAGAATTGATGAACAGGGATTTCCTCGTTTGAGACGCAGTATTTTTTATATTGGATGGAACAATATAAGATAAATTACATCTGTGAAGCCCAAAGACTACCTATTAATATATCAGCCGTGAAGGGTTGTGTTTTTAGAATGGTTTGTATTTTTTATATTGGAAAAATATAAGATAAACTAGTCTAGATCCATCTTAACTCTGGATTTATCAAGCGTCTAGAGGCATCAAATATCTCGATGTGCAAACTTTTTTTTTGAGTCCAAAACTTGAGGAAATGTTTGCACATCGAGATATTTGATCCCTCTCGGCGCTGATAGAAATAAATACAAATCACTCATAACCTGAAAAAACACTCATATATTACACACAAATGGTGTATGTGTAAACACACTCACACACAGATTACATTCAGATCACTATATTAAATAGAGTTTCTAAGATCCAACTTACTCCTAATTTAAAGAGAGAGGTTGAGAGAATTTCTCAACCATCATAAACCAACTTCTCTATTATAAGAATGTAAGCATTAACTCCAACATCCCCCTTAATGATTACATTACATGAATTTATTGAATTCACTCATAAATAACAAAATAATCAAGCTTATCAGTAGATGCTCCATCAAGTTGCCTCATAACCCTCGGAAAGGTGTAGTTGGCAAGTTGGATTCCCGAGTTCGCTTCCTCAACTCTCGAATCAAGGACCTCCCAAAGTCAATTACTGGACAACATCCCAATCTGTTGCATAACCTCATTAGGAGACCACTTCCACGTCTACCACTAACGAGGGATCCTTCCCTAGATCCGCAACTGCCATGCTATCTAGACAACCATCCATATTAAGCCTTACTACCACTCGATCTTTTAAGTATTGGCTTCAGACACATAACTGAACTGCTAGTCATTTTATGGACAAGCTCCCATCTACCGAGATACATGGGTTCAAACCGTTGTATTCGCTAGTTGTATAGAAGAGTCGTCTAAATACGAAATGTGTCTAGATTCAACTATTACATCATGACTTTCTTATCTAATTTGAAAAAAAATCATCCTCACTTAATTTACAAACAATTTATAATACAACTAAAACACAAAAAAAATTCTAACATACCAAATTCAACCATAGAACTCAGCCATCGGCAATCCAAGCAACAAAGGTTGAGACTTGATTGTGATCATAGCTCCAGAGCACTAATTACAAACATTGTAACACATCGCATCTGTTAAGACATAGGCCATGATGACAACAAAGTCCACCATACACTTTGGCAATAAACTGTAGTCATTAACAAAGTCACATTGCTATCCCTAATTCCCACATGACAGCGTCTATGAGATTTGATGGATATATGGATCATCGTATGAGCGATCCGCATATGAAAAGGGATTCCCATTCATGTAGAACAAAAAATTGAATGAAGAATAGAAAACCATTACAACGATCAATGTACTTGAAACATTTTTCTAATCACAAAACCGTCTCACTCACAAACTTCGCAACTCCAGCCAATGCACCACAAATTCCGTAACTCAATGCCACGCAAACGTCATTCTGCGCTTTCATTTTCTGGAAATGGGCCCTCACCGAGCTGGTGCTCGATTCATCGACTCTCCCTTGCGCCTACTGCTCTCACAAAAATCCTTTGCCTCCTCTTCTAGACCGAGAAATCCAAATCGTTGCAAGAGCTTCCCTTAGGAGAGAAAGCTTAATCCTCCATTTGGAAAAATTGATCACAAACAGATCCTCATCCAGTGATGCTGCAAATTGTTAGAATTCAACATAGGAAATCAATTTGTAGTCTTCTTCTCCAAGGACTTAGCCTCACAACACACAGGCCTTTGATCATGTGCTTCTATACCATGATAGAAATAACTACAAATCACTCATAACCTAAAAAAACACTCATATATTACACACAAATGGTGTATGTGTAAACACACTCACACACAGATTACATTCAGATCACTCTATTAAATAGAGTTTCTGAGATCTAACTTATTCCTAATTCAGAGAGAGAGGTTGAGAGAATTTGTCAACCATCACAAACCAACTTCTCTATTATAAGAATGTAAGCATTAACTCCAACATGTGCTTGATAGATCCGGAGTTAAGATGGATCTAGGATGGTTTTGAGTCGTATGTGGCTAAGGAAAATCTATCAAACATATGATTAATTTTATCAATAATATGTAAATACATTTAATGTAAATATAATTGTTTTATATATGTTAAATATGTCTCATATTTATTTGATCATTTTAATTTTAAAATTTTCTTAGTTACCTCATTTTGTTGAGATGATAAATATCGTTAATAAATTTAATGATAAAAAATGATGGAATAAAAATTTTGAATTCAAAGTGACAATGTAATAGTGTTGAATGATAGAAAATGTGAATAATAAGAATGCAGTCAATTACAAATAGTATTCATTGTGATCAATCTCAAATTATTTCATTCTACTATTCTTATTGTCACCCTTGTTAGTTTTTTCATCTTTTCATATCGATTATATGAAAAGGAGAGTTGAAATCATAAACCATTTAAATATTTAGTTAATGTACCATCATACATCCAATTACATCAAATCAGAAATCAATGTTTACACTGAAATCAATGCATCTAATGTAAACAATCAAATAAGATTAGAAAACAACATCTACACTCAAATCAATGAATCTAATGCAAGTAATCAAATAGGATTAGAAATCAACATCTACACTAAAATTAATGCATCTAGTGCAAGTAAGAAAATAAGAATAGAAACCAACATTTACACTGAAATCAATGCATCTAGTGCAAGCAATCAAACATGATTAGAAATCAACATCTACACTGAAATCAATGCATTTAGTGCAAAAAATCAAATAGGATTAGAAATCATCTACATTGAAATCAATGCATCTAGTGCAAGCAATCAAATATAATTAGAAATCAACGTTTATACTGAAATTAATGCATCTAGTGCAAGCAATCAAATAGGATAAGAAATCACCATCTACATTGAAATCAATGCATTTAGTGCGAGCAATCATATAGGATTATAAATCATCTACATTGAAATCAATGCTTCTAGTGCAAGAAATTAAATATAATTAGAAATCAATATCTACACTAAAATCAACACATATAGTGCTAGCAATCAAATATGATTAGAAATAACCATCTACACTGAAATCAATGCATCTAGTGTAAGAAAGCTTCTTCACTCTCTTCCCCCTCCAACTACATCTCTCTTTCCCTCCCTCTCTCACATCCTCTGTCTTCCTTCCTCTCTCTCCATTTCTCTCCCACCTCTATATCTCTCTCTCTTCACCCTCCAACTCTATTACTATATCCCTCCCTCTCTCCTACTCTCCTCTCTCCATCTCTCCCTTGTCACTCCATCTCTCTATTCACTTCTCACTCTCTATGTATTTCTTCTTCCCTCCCTCTCCCCCTTCCAACTCCATCTCTCTATCCATCCCTATCTCCCTCCCTCTCTCTCTCCCTCTCTCTCTCTCTCTCTCTCTCTCTCTCTGCCCTCCAATTTTCTCTCTTCCCCCATTACTCTCTTCCTTTCTCTAAATTCCTCTCTCTTTTCCTTCCTCTCTATCCCTTTCTCTCCTTCCTTCCTCTATATTTTCCTCTCTCTCTCTCTCTCTCTCTCTCTCTCTCTCTATTCCCTCCAATCAGGCTTTGTTCCCCCATATATATATATATATATATATATATATATATATATATATATATATATATAATCATCTTTCTTCCCCCATCTCTCTCTCTCTCTCTCAACATCTACACTAAAATCAATACATATAGTGCAGGAAATCAAATAGGATTAGATATCACCATCCACACTGAAATCAATGCATCTAGTTCAAGAAATTTTCTTTCCTCTCCCACCCCCTCTCCAACTCCATCTCTCTTTCCCTCTCTCTCTCCACTCTCTCACATGCTCACTCTCTTCCTTCTCCTCTCTCCCTTTCTCTCCTCTCTCTCTCTCTCTCTCTCTCTCTCTCTCTCCAACACTCTTACTATATCCCTCCCTCTATCCTTCTCCCCCAATTCCCTCCATATCTCTTTATTTTTCTCTTTATCTCACCCCCAAACATACACACACACACTCTATTTCTCCCTTTTCACTCCCTCTCTCTCTCCACTTCTCACTCTCTATGCATTTATTCTTCCCTCCCTCTCTCCTCCTCTCTATCTTCCTTCCTCTCTCTCCCTTCCTCTCCTACCTCCCTCTCTCTTCCCCCATATTTGTCTCTCTCCCTCTCTCTTTTCCCTCCAATACTCTCTCTTCCCCCATCACTCTCATCCTCTCTCTCAATTTCTCTATCTTGTCATTCCTCTCTCTCTCTCTCTCTCTCTCTCTCTCTCTCGCTCAAGCTATGTTACTATATCCCTCCCTTTCCCCTTCTCTCTCCTTCTTTCCCCCCTTCTCTCCATCTCTCCTCCTTTGTCTCTTTATCTCACCCATAAATATACAAACTCTCTCTCCATATCTCCCTTTTCACTCCCTCTCTCTCTCCACTTCTCACCCTCTATCTTTTTCTTATTCCCTCCCTCTATCCCCCTCCAAATCCATCTCTATATCCCTCACTCTCTCCTCCTCTCTCTCAATTCATCTCTCTTGTCCTTCTTCTCTCTCTCTCTCTCTCTCTCTCTCTCTCTCTCTCTCTACCCTCCAATCCTCTCACTATCTCCTCCCCTCTCTCCTTCTCTTTCCCCCCTCCATATTTATCTCCATGTCCCTCTCTTACCCTTCTCTACGTCTCTCACTCCTCTCCCTCTCTCTCTCTTCATTCCTCCTCTCCCCTCTCCTTGATTTTATCCCCATCTCTCCCTTGTCACACCCCTTATCTCTCCACCTCTATCACTCTATGTCTTTGTTCTTCCCTCCCATATATATCTAAAGTTAATATATATCATGATATATTAATGTATATTATAATATAGAAAATGTTATATTGTATTAATCCAAAGTTATTAAATTTAAAAATATTAATATGAATATTAGATTTAATAATAATAATATTAATATTAATATTAATATTAGGGCTAATAATGTTTTTTTTTCACATGGTATTAGAAAATTTGGCCAATAGGCTTTTTATTTACCTCTTTTAGTTACCATGGCATTTGGCCCATAGGCTTGGTATATAATTAGATGTTGATTTATAATGATATTCGATATGTTTTTATATATTTATCATGTCTCTTTCTACCTCTTTTGTATTTATTTATTTATTTACCATACCTCTTTTATAAATATGGTAGTTGGCCCATGGTATTAATAATAATTTGTCCCGTGGTATTTGGCCTATAGGCTTCACCAAAATAAAACCTCTTTTTTGAGCTTTTGTAAATATAAAGAGGTTTATGGAGTAAATATAAGAAGAGGTTTTATTTATTTGACATACCTTTGGAGTAAGTATAAAAAAAAAAGGTTTTTATTTATTTACCATACCCAAACCTCTTTACATTTTAAATTTATATTATGTTGATACATAATAATAATTAGGTTTATTTTTAAATAGGAGAGAAAATATATCAAAAAGTTATATATAATATAAAGAATTAAGTTATATATGATTGAGCCTAGGGGCTCATTCTACAATCCAGTATGAGGGACATGTGTAAGTATGTCACGTCCTCAAAAACATAACAAAAATAATTTTCTTTCATGTCTGCCAAACAAAAAAACAAAAGTTAAATAACCATATAAATAAAAAATTAAAATATATTACAAAACAATTAAATTAGATGTTGATATCTCACTTTCACTCTTCATGTAATAAATACAATATTTCGATCTCTATCTTAAATAATATAATTTAGAGAAATAAAATAATTAAAAATAATAATTATATTTCTCTTATAAATATCTCAATATACAACTTGAATAAATTGTTTGGATATTCATATTAAATAGTATATTTCGGTATGAACTTTCTCTCTATAGAAAGTGTGTGTTTATATATATGTCTGTATTAATGTCAACCTTAGTTAGAAAAGAAAATGTAATTAAAGGTAAAGGAAAATGTCTAACTCATTTAATTTTTAATATAAAATATCAAAATATACAATTTAAACAATGAAAAATTATCACTATAGATGTATATTAATCACATATTTACCAAGCAATAAAATGGATTAATTAAAGTGTAAATGTTTTTTCAAGTTTGAGATTTGATCTCTCTAGGTTTTTGGTAGATAGTGGTTAAAATGTGTCTATATTGGTTCTACAACCCAGTGGGAAGACCATGTGTAAGTATGTCAATCCCTCTTTAAATAAAAGCAAAATATTCTCTAAATAGAAAAGAAATATCCACTATAATAAAAATAAAAATAAAAATAAAATAAAATAATATATATATATATATATATATATATATATATATATATATATATATATATGTTATGAATTTTTAATTATTTTTCCATATGACATAATATCATATGAAGTAATTAAAAGTAAATACAATATGTGAGGAAGATGTTTAAACTTTAAGCTTTTCTAAAATATTTTAATACATGATATCAACATTACATATAAATAGAAAAAAATTGTTAAAAGAAAATATTTTAATGTTATGAATATAATATTTTAAAACGAATTAATATAAAATGGCTCAATATACATGTTATGTAATCTCTATGACATTCAAAAATGCAATTTAAACAGAAAAAATTACATGTTTTTTGCACTCTAAAATTATTTTGAATTTGATTCCTCTCAGCTCATGTTAGATCTGTGCTTTAGATAGATCTTTTAAGATTCAAGTTAATGTTTGGCCGACATTCGTGAAAATTATTTTTATTAATTTGTTAGGACGTGACATACTTAATTTTTAAATTTAGGATTTAAGTCGACATTAACCAAAAAAAAATATGTGCTTTAGATAGATCTTTTAAGATTAAGTTAATGTTTTGGCCAACATCACTGAAAATTATTTTTATTAATTTTTTAAGATGTGACATACTTAATTTATAAATTTAAGATTTAAGCCCACATTAACCAAAAAAAATTAATTATTGTTTGAGAACGTGACATCTTTGTAGATCGAAGTCATACTAGGTTGGGTGCCTCTAGGGCAATTACATCAAAGCACAAAGGCTACATATCATACATTTGAAAGAGGCCAGATCACATTATCTATTTTCAATTTGAATATTTTCATTTTCTTTAATAATCATTTTTTTTTCAACGTCTTTAAATCAAAGAGAACTCTTCTAGTTTGTTAATTTTGAAGAAGCACATAAATTATAATAAACATAAACTAAAATGACGAGTGTTTTTTTATAATATTTTATTTATATTTAATTAGTTGTTTGTATAATTTTATATAATTTCAATTAAAGTAATTAGAAGTAAAAAATTAAGATGTTAAATCTTATCATTTTAAAAAATATTTTAACAAGTAATATCAACTTCATATATATCTATATATCTATAGAAAAAAATTATTAAAATAAATTATTTTAATGTTTTATAGAATAAAATATTCCATATGAGTTATGAATAAAATATTTTTATATGAATTAATATTCAAGTATATTTAAAAATATATTAATAAAAAAAAAACTAGTTTAAGGTGGGCCAATAAAATAACTCAATGCACATGTTATATAATCTCTATATCATTCAAAAATACAATCTAAACAATAAAAAAAATACACATTGTTTTTTTCATTTAAAACAAACGTTTACACCTTAATAAATTTGATGTCACCACTATCATGAATTTACCACATATAAAAAAAAATTTAATTACTGAACTTAAGGATACTAGCACTTTTATTATTTATATAAGGTACTTATATCATGGTCAATGATAAACATTATGAATTGGTACCTACACATATATCCTTATCTACATTATTTGAGTGCTTATGCTACCACAGTTTTACATTATTTTTATCATTGGATTGTTATGTTTAATATCATTATAGTACTTGCAATTATTCCACTGGTACAAACATTATAATCGAATCTGAATCTCTGTGATTTTAAGTTCTAAATACGAAATCTATACAATTTAATAGAACAGCCCCTCCGGCATTGCTTGGCAACTGTCCTCCACTATGAATATTAGAAACAGTGTCGACCATCGATCTGGTAAAACCTAGATCTAGCGGTGCAGGTTGAAGCGGGTGGGATTAGGGTAACTACCTGACCCCATCATCGCGCTCTGAGCTCATTTGTTCGTTGTTTCGTTGTGGATGTACTCTATAAATTGTTCTTCATACCTCCAAGCTCTTTCCTCGGCAAACAAGGTAACTAGCCTCATCATTTCTTGCGGAAATTGATTAAGGTCATGTTCAGTTCAGGGAAACGCCTTTTGTTCCAATGTTTTGGCTTGAAATTGCAGTATTTTTTATATTTAAACCCACAATTTGTGTGATGACCTTGTCGCTACTTCTCAATATCCCTACTGGAATAGGTGAGTAACGTTCCTCAACGTTTTCACTGTTCATATTCCTTATGCACAAGTTATAAATAGTTTTACTTGAGTTTTCACATATGCAAGGTCTTTCATTCCCTTTGCTCTTAGTTAAAATTTAGTTTAGTTTGTTAACCTTGCTAGGGACGAGGGTTTATGGCTCTGTCAGCCCTTCATTCTATTTTTCTTTAACTGTTACAGCGTGTAAATTTTTAGTTTGTTAACCTCACTATGGTCGAGGGTTTATGGCTCTGTCAGTATTTATTTTCTTTTTCTTCAACAATGGCAAAGCGAAACCCTCTCGGTGCATTGAGAGCGATGGATCCAGGTATGGTTGGCTTTCGGCTTAGTCCTCTGTAATAGCATTAATATCTTATAAACATTCCCTTATTATTCATGTTGGACACCTAATCCTCTATGTGTACGTGTGGAAGGCGAACAGTCAAAGAGGAGTCCAAGTGACCTTCGAATGTGGAATCCAAGATTCACACCAATGTAATATAAATACACATCTATGATCAATAAAATGAGATCTCATGCTCATCTTCATTTGCTGATTGTCTTCTCCATGAATTTTTAACATGGTATCAGAGCCATGATGTGTGGCCTTTGTAAAACAGTGCTCTCCTCCCTATCGATTTTGTGTCTTTTTAAGGGTTTGTAAGAACAAATGTAGTTACCTCTGTCAGATCCACCTTTTCCCCTGTGAATTCTGTGTCAGTTTATTTACTTGACACTATTTTGGAGGTACATTCGCTGACATTTTCCTCAGCCCTAACCTCCACCATTTCTCTGCATTTTCTATTTTGTAACACATTATCTTGTGTGACCTGCACTCCTACAATTACAACAGTCTCTACGTGACCAGCATTCCTACAAACTGTAGCATGACTCTACCACTGTCCCTCTTGAAGCCATGGCTCCAAGCTTGCAAAGGTTCTCCCTGTGCTTGTCGCTCTTTATCTAACTGGTCTTATTTGATCACTAGTGCCAGGTCTGTCTGGGGATAACCAGCCGAGTTTGATCCCACTACAGTGCACTCCAACCCACTACTCCATAGCATATGCTCCTAGCTCCTCCACTTCATATCTCTTTGAAACACCCATTTCGCAATCAAACGATGTCTTTTATTAATCCTTACTTCCGCCAAGTATATAAATGCTCGCCCAACAACAAGTGTACTTACCATAATCTAGATTGTTGCAAACAATCGGCCTGTCAGCATCTTGAAGGAATGATATCCATAGGCAACCATCATCACGGGCATCACCGACAGAGCAACTCTCGGACTCCACCTTTTGGCACAATGACTGCATTGAGCCTGTGCTTCTCGGTGGGTTTCTTAGACACACCAAAAAAAAAAAAAAGATATTCAACGACTGGAGTTGTGGCGCTTCTTGAAACGTTTCAAGATACTTTTGATTGGTAATTCTTATATTCCCAAACCACCATCGATCGAGCTGAATGTGAATAGAAGGTCCTTCAGCTTATACTCGATAGTCATACATATGAAGCCACCTAAAAGTGGAAGAACTTTGTAGGTTCGAGTCCCCATCTCTTCATCCAAACGTTGCTCAAGCTTTCCTTACCTCAACACGCAGTGTTACGCTATCCTGCTCTTGTAATACCTCTCACATCCATATGCATCAGCCTCACCTCCTTCTTCTTCTCCTCTCAGCGCTCCACACCACTCCACACAGTTGACTCTCATTGGCTTGCTTTACCACAAATTTCCTATTCCCCAGATTTACCAGAATGCTCTATTACCCATCTACATTCTACCTATATTCTTGCATTCTACGAGTCTACCATTCACGCCTGTAGCCCACCATCCTTGTCGCATTCTCCCATTATATCCTGCCTGCATTAACACATTCCCAATATCTCATTGATGCCTCTCTGGTATCACTCCTGCCATATCACTCCTCTGGTATCTGCGCAACCTTCAGCGCACAGAAATACACCAAGAAACCTCTACTCCCTCTTCGCACAATCCACGACTTTGTCTCCCTCGAATTAGAAGAAGGCTGCTTTTGAGACACATATTTTGGAACAGGTTCAGTGGTATTTCTCGATATGGTGTTTCACTGACGTGATTGTTTTGAGAATATATGTGTGAATACAATTTGAGGAAAATTTTTAACATTTTTAACAAGTTTTTTCGACCTACCTGTGGCACAATTCGGCCTCCCTGAGGCAAAAATTTTAGTCTTATTGAGGACTGAACAGAAGCCCTTTGAGACTATTTTCAAGCCTGATGAGGCTTGCTTCGAGGTATTTCGGTCTACTCAAACTGCGTAGAGGAGGCCCCCAATTAGGGTTTTTTGAGACCATGGATCCGTGGAAAACTTATTCTTGACCAAAGCATGTTTTGAGGTTTTTAGAGGCAGACTTGAGCTCCTAGACAGATCAAATTCTGAAGTTTTCTAAGGCAAATGCAAATCCAAGTTCCTAAAGCAGACCTAGGCCTACCTTGAATCTATTTTTTCACCCTATTTTAAGGTGAAGCAAGCATTAAGGTTGATTAGAGGAGGTATGATTTTTTCTTTTGGTCGGTATTGAAAATTAAAAGTCAAAGTAACAACAATATATATTTTGGGCATTCAAGGAGAAGAAATAAAGTTGTAAATGACTTAGAAGAAATATAAGTGTTTGAAAGTTATTGTAATTGGGTCATTATCCCTGATACGGGAGCCCAAGATTTGTTGTTCTACTTTTCTTTGTAAAGGATGGTAGGGTGGTGCTAGATTGAGCTTTAAGCATCAGAAACTATACTCGCATTTTTAATTTTTTAAATGGCTCTAATTGGTGAAGTATTAGAGTTTCTCAAAACTATGACACAATATAATGTCAAAGACATAGTTAAACTTAGCAAGGACACCCTTTCCGATATTCATACATGTTTACAAGATGCACATGACAAGATTGAGTTTTTGCAGCTTGAGACAAGGCTGCAACAAGAAGAATTACAATAGTGGAGTCATCATTCTGAACCTATTTATGTTCAGAACATTAAAAGAGACTTCCATAAGAAGCAAGTTAATAGTGTTGCGGTTGATTCACATTCAGTGCCCAATGAAGCATTAGAGTTACATGCAGATGCAACAGTTCATTCTGCACTTCCCAATCCCATCATGAGACCTTGGGAAGATATTGCCCATAACAAGCACAGAACAGGTCTTGGATATGACAAGGAGTTTTCCTTTCATATTTTAGACTACTCCAAGCCCATAAAATTTCAGAGTGTCGGATTTCTTTATAATAGTTCACCTTCAGTTGTTCCAAATCCTACTCCTCTTCCAAAACAACAACAACATATTGTAAAATTCCAACACTGTGATCAAGTTGGCCATATGAAAGATCAATGTTTATATCTTCACCCATGCAAGCATTGTGTTTTTCACACCCATTCTTCACAAAACAAGCCTCCTACAAGAACAAATATTCATCTTGGATGGATCGCTTCTTGGTAATGGGCATCAACAACCAAGAAGATGTTTAATTCATATGTCAAAACTTATTTTAGAATATTGAACAATCTTGCAGTTGATTTTTCACCATCATCTCACCTTGTACCTAATAGGGGTGGAAATGATGGTCATCTACAAGATTCAAAGCCACATCAAGTGAACCTGAGCCACAACCTGTCATTCCAGATTCAGAGTTATATCCAAAGACACGGCAATTCAAGTGAGCCTGAGCCACAAACTGTCATTCCATATTCAAAGTTGTAGCCAAAGACACGGATGCCCATCAGCATGCCTTTGGTTGATGATCATCCTTAAACCATCTATGTGAGGTTGAGCTTCTCCCTCTTCAAATAATTCGGGACACTTCATCTAGCATAAGACTTTAGCTTCTTGCAAGTTTTGGAAGAGTTCCAGGAAATGCATCAAGCATTCCAGATTTGGTGGTCATCCTTAAACCATCGCATGTTATAGACCTCCCTTCTTCTAGGTTGAAGGTCTCCCTCTAAAAAATATGAGGAGCACTTCCTCTAGCAGAAGAACTCAACTTCTTTCTAGATTTGGAAGAGTTCTGGGAACTGCACTAAGAATTCTAGAGATGGTGGTCATCCTTAAACCATCACAGTTTGTAGACCTCCCTTCTTCTAGGTTGAAGGTCTCCCTCTTCAAAATATGAGAAGCACTTCCTCTAACAGAAGACCTCAGCTTCTTGCCAAATTTGGAAGATTTTCAGGAACTACACTAAGCATTCCAATGTTGGTGGTCATCCTTAGACCACCTCTTTATCCCAACATTTTATAGAGCTCATTCAGCCTAAGTGTTGCATGCATGCTTTGCAGATTTTTATTACAGCTATATTCTTGGACTCACACATACCCCTTCGGATTAAGGGGGGATGTTGGACACCTAATCCCTATGGCTAGGTGTCAAAGGCGAACAGTCAAAGAGGATTCCAATTGACCTTGGAATGTGGAATCCAAGAGTCACACCAATGTAATATAAATACACATTTATGGTTAATAAAATGAGATCTTGTGCTTATCTTCATTTTTTGGTTGTATTCTCCATGAATGTTTAACAATACACAATAGCTCACAGTTTTTTTTTTGTTTTTATTGATATACAAGTTGTTGTTGGTTTCAGGATTCATGGTGAAATGGGGCATCCTCCAGAGATACTACATGGCACTTCCATGAATGGCCAAGTAAGTCAAAACCCGCTTCAACTTAGTTATAATTTAAGTGAGTTTTCTTTTGGAGTTTTTTGCTGAGGGTAGAACCCTCTTGCATGTACAGGCTCTGGACTCTGGCCTTGAATGTGCTCATTCATGAGTGAAGAGTTGGGCATAGACCCAACATTCCATATTTTAAGTGTTAATTTATATCTCCTCTTTACAAATTTTTAATTTAGTTTTGAAGGAGACTGCATATTAATTTTTGTGTGGCATTTTTTAAATATTTTGTTTTAAATTAAAACTTCAGGACGTTATTTGCGTACCCTGAATACTTAGCTTGGACAGATGTATATAAGTGTCCCTGCACTTCTAATGTCTATTTTAAGTCTATTTAGATAGCCCCGTGCTTGGCTCTATCGCTTATGGAATAAGTATGCATTCTATTATATACCTTCTACGTTTTTTTAAAGTATAACCTTGTAATAGCCTCAAAGTCTAGAAGTTGACATTTGGGCTTCTGGGTTAATGTTTTTTTTCAGAACTTAATGGTTATTCTTGGTAATTTGGTTATACCCTTCTTGTGTATTATGTTGTTTCTTTATACTTATGGATTCAGTGGCCATAGGACCCTGATCCTTGCCCTATTTTCCTACAAGTCTTGGCTTCTAAACCTTTGTGTTGATTTTACTCTATATTCAAATTAATGAAAATGAATAGTAGTTATACCATACTACAGTCTGCGTGGAATTTGTATCTCATATTTGCTTTTAATAATATCCTGTGTAATTTATGATATATGTATATTCAATGCAAATCTTTAGTAATAGATGGATTTATCTGTTTGGTCTCTTTCCACTGCATATATCTTATTTAATTTCCAACATCATAGGATTTAGAATTATTCTAGTTTACAAGTTTTCAAATAGTTTGAATCTCTATATGGCATTGTATGCTTAGCATGTCATAGCGTTTTCCTTGCTACTTTAATTAACACGGAATTAGTCCATATTTTTGAAAATAAATATGTAACATCAATATTTCTAGCTAACATAATTATGAATTTAAATACCATTTAATTATCACTTCTTATAACTTAACCAATAAACTCATGTACTTATCTATGTATTCTCATTTAAACTGATGGTGCCACCCAACCATGAGAGATGTGATTGTGTCCTCTGCTCCCCCCGAGCTCCATACCAGAGTTTAGGTAGCAGTTATTTGTCAGAAGTTAGACCTCAGGACCTATGTCTAGTCTACACTCCCTTCAGGTTACAGAGCTCCATTGGTTTTTAACCAGCTCTAGACAACTCTTTTTTTTACAATATTCTGTTGTAAACCCTCTTCTCTTTCTTGAACAGAACCCCTTCCCCTTCTCAAGATTTCCTTTTTATCCTCTTGGGGAAGGTTACTGTCAGAAAAAAACTGCCTCTTCCCTTTTACTCTAGAAGCGTGGAATTATTTTACTAATCATTTAATCAATTATTAAATGTAATTTGTATTCATGAAATAGAATTCAAGTTTTTCTTATTAACGAATAACCACATTCGTTCATCTCTTTTCACTAAAAAATTCAAATGTATTTATAAAATTATTTTAAACATCACATTAAAATAAATCCAGGTGTTACATCTTCCCTCACTAAAGGCAAACACCATCCTCATTGTTTACTTTATTCTAGAAAACATTTCAGGATATGCTTCACATATGGAGTTTTCATCTTCCCAAGTAGCCTCTTTCGGACTAAAATGCCTCCATTGCACTTTAACTTTGGGGATAACTCACCTCCAAAGCATTATTTCTCTATGATCGAGAATACGCTAAGGTTCTACCATAAATTCATCATCTGGTTCTACCTGCAAGTAGCAGAATTTATAGTTAATTTAATTATGAATCCATCTTTTCCTAAGAGTCATAATGTAAACATAACTTACATGTACACTCTTCCAATGTATAACATTTTTGGGGTCATGTATGTATCATTTTAGTAATGACACATGAAACACATTGTGTACCAATATGTGGCTAGGCAGTGCCAACCGATAAGCCACTGCCCCTATCTGTTCCAAAATCTAGAAAGGTCCACAGTACCTAGGAGCCAATTTGGCATAGGTATTCCACCTTAAGGTGCTCTTCTTGGGTTTAATCCTTACATAAACATGGTCACCCACCTCAAATTCGCGAAAATTTCTTTTTTGGTCAGCATATACCTTTTGCCCTTCTTGAGCTGCCTTTAAATTTTGTCTGATGTTTCTTACCTCACGCTCCATTTCCTCTAGCATGTCCATCCCTAGCATCAGTTTGGTTTCCGGACTACTCCAATTTATGGGGGTCCGAAATTTTCCTCTGTACAATTCTTTAAAAGGACTCATCTTGAGGGATTCTTGGTATCCATTATTGTAGGAGAATTCAACCAGATGCAAATATTCTTCCCATTTTGTAGGTTGCTACATCATATATATGTGTAGCATGTGTTCTAATATTTTCTTCACCCTTTCATTTTTTCCATCAGATTGAGGATTATAGGCTATACTAAACTGGATATGTGTTCCCAAACCAGTGAATAGTGCCTTCCAGAAGGCTGACATGAACTTTACATCTCAATCTAAGATGACAACTCTTGGTATGTCGTGCAGTCTAAATATTTCCCTCATGAAAATGTTAGAAATTTGTATGTTCATGTACGTTGACTGGATAGGTATGAAATGAGCTATCTTGCTGAGCCTATCCACCACTACCATAATTGAATCATTGTGTCTCCTACTTCTCAGTAGACCTGTGATGAAATCAAGTGATATGACTTCCCATTTCCATTCTGGTACAGGAATAGGCTGAAGCAATCCTACTTGATGTTGGTACTCCACCTTGAATTGCTAACACTCCAAACATTTGTTCAAGTATTCAGAAATCATGTTTATGCATTCCAGGCCAAAAATAATATTTTTTGATTGTTGCTAGCATTTTCTGATATCTAGGATGTCCAACATAGGAACTCCAATGATATTCATCCAAAATCCTCTCCTTTAAGCTCATCTGATTTGGTACACATATCTTCCCTCGAAATATCAAAAAAAAATTATCATTAATTCCATAATCTAGTTTCTTTTCTTTTCTTTTTCTTCCTATCTTTCTTACTGCAATAGGAATTGATACTCAGGGTCTCTCCTTGCTACCTCTACGATTTTCTCCTGGAACTTAAATTCTACTCGATAAAATTAAAGTCCATAGATGCAATGTAGTTTCCTAATTAAAGCATCGGCTACATGGTTCTCCTTACCTTTTACATGTTGAATGTCAAAATCAAATTCTCTTAGGAAAACTTTCCATCTTGCTTGGCGATCATTCAAATCAAATTGTTTAAAGTAGCTTTAGGCTACTATGGTTGGTTCTTAACACAAACATTTTCCCCAATAAGTAATGTCTCCAAATTCAAAGGGCATGTACCACCGCAGTTAACTCTTAATCATAGGCAAAATATTGATGCTCATGGTCCTTTAGCTTCCTGGATTCATATGCTATGACCTTTCCATCTTGTGTCAATACCGCTCCCACCCCTTCCTTACAGGCATCAGTGCAGACTTCAAATTCTCTACTTGGGTCTCCTACTTTCAATATAACGGTAGTATTTAATAGCTCTTTTAATCATTCAAAACTAGCTTGACACTCATTAGTCCACTTAAAGACTTTCCCCTTCTGTTGTAATGAAGTAATGGGAAAGGCTATCTTAGAGAAGCCTTCGATGAATCATCGATGGTAACCAGCTAGGCCCATGAAAGAGAGTATATCTGCTACATTTCTGGGAATTCTCCATCCCATAATTGTCTTTATATTTTTGGGGTCTACAAAGATCCCTTTAGCAGATATTACATGACCCAAATATTTTATCTGTTCTTTGTAGAAATCACATTTTCTAAATTTGGCGTAGAGCTGATGTTCTCGTAAAATTTTCAATACCAAGCGTAAAATTTCTTTCTGTTCTTCAATATTTTTATAATATATCATTATATCATCAATAAATATTAAAACAATTTTTTCCAAAAATGGGTGAAATATACCATCCATCAAACTCATGAAAGTTATTGGTGCATTGGTTTATCGAAACAGTAACAACACAAATTCATAATGTTCGTACCTGGTATGAAAAGTTTTTTTGGATATGCCCTTGCCCTTAATCTATGTCTGGTGATACCCAGATATCAAGGTTAAGATTTAAAAATATTGTTGCTCCCTTTACCTCATCAAAAATATCGTCTATATGTGGCAATGGGTATTTGTTTTTTACAGTCATCTTATTAAGCTTCTGGTAATCCATGCACATTTTCATCGTACTATCTTTATTTTTAACAAACAGCACTGGTGCTCCCAAAGGGGACACACTTGGCTGAATATACCCTTTGTCCAATAGTTCTTGCAACTACATTTTTAATTCTATCAATTCAGGCACACTCATTATGTATAGTGCTCGCGACGCTAGCGTTGCTCCAAGTAGTAATTCTATAGTAAAGTCGATGTCTCATTTTGGGGTAATCATGAAATATTTTCAGGAAACACATCCATAAAATCCTGAACAAATGGAATATTTTCCAACATAAGGGTCTTGTCCTTAGAGTTAGTAAACCCCACTTGAATAACGTAAATTTGACACCCTTTTCTGATGCTTTTACCCAATTGAGATGCAGTGATGGGGATCAATTGAAGTGGTTTCTTAATTCCTTGTAATTCTTGGCAAGTACCATCCTCTGCCTTAAAATGAATAATGTTCTCCTTGAAATATACCAGTGACCAGTGTCTTTCTAACCAATCCATTCCCAATAAAATATCATAGGAGCCTAAAGGTATAATATTCAATTCAATAGTTATATGCTGTCTTCTTATTTCCAGGATACAATTCAAGATTTTTGTATTAACTCTTCTCTTTCCTCAAATAGGAAATTGTACCAACCAGGAACTTTAAATTTATGGCTTTGCAATTTACATTTTTCAACTACACAAGGATTTATATAACAAAAAATGGCACCAAGATCAACCAAAATGGAAACAGTTTGGGATATAAGTTACCTTCCAGTTCTATCATAGTTGGTTGTACATCTGCTTGCCGATCTTCTAATGCAACATTGATCCTCGATATGTTTTTTGCTACATCCCCTATTGTAGATGCCTCTTTCATATTGGATTTAACTTCATTTCTTCCATGATGATGAAAATTCTTAAATTAATGTGCCTCACTGCACTCCCAACATTGTAGCGGTCGTTTCTGAGTCGGTCCATGATCTGGCCTATTGGATGCTTCAATAGGCCTTTCATCAACTGACCATTTGGGATTTTGCTGATTTTTCCCAAATTGTCTCTCTGTTGGGTTCCTTACAATAATTTAATAATTTCCTTGCCTTCTACTTTTAAAATTTGAGGTACCCTTCTGCCCTTTCTTTGGTGGCCAACTTCTGCCAACTTCACCTTTCGCCTTAGACTATTGATAGCACATTCATGCTTTTTGAATCACATCATCCATAGTCTTTGGATTCACTAATTTTATGATCTCCTTCATGTGAGCAGGTTGGCTACTCAAGAATCACTGTACTTTTTTCTTTTTCATCTCTCAAATACGGTACATATCTTAATAGAGAGGTAAATTTAGTAATGAAATCATCCATAGATAGTTGACCCATCCTTAAGTCATGAAACTCTCAAGATTTTTTGTCATAAAATCACTCTGTTACGTACTTATCCTTAAAATAATATTGGAACTCATCCTAAGTCACATTTTTGTCTTCAATTCCCCACATATTTTTCACCTCCTCCCACCATAATGTGGTTTTTCCCCGCAATTGATACATGGCCAAGCGAGCTTTGAGCTTGTTTTTATATTCATAAACTTGAAAATATTTTTTCATATTAATTATTCATGCTTCTTCTACTTCCTCAGCCTCTCCATCGAAAGTAAGAGAGTTAATTTTCCAAAATTTACCTTGTAACTCCACTTGTTTTTTATTCATCTCCTATTGTTCCGAAGCATTTCCAGACTCTGCTTCATTGTAAGTTTTGTTTTTGTTACTTCGCTGAGTGTGACTTCCTTCTGGATTGTCATTAATTTTTTTTTGTTGCTCTCCTTCCTCATGGGTGTCCCTTTCTAGACTAGGTTGTGCTGTAGGACAATTATGCTTATCTGAGAGACTTTTGAGTATCCTTTCTTGTTCCCTCATCAACCTTTCATTTTCACTTCGTACTTGAATCATTTTTGTTTGAATTTTTTGCACTGTATCTAACAAACGGGTTGTCTGGCAATGTTTTTCCTCCATTAATCTACTAGTTTTTTGGTGTTGATCCATGCTCAATTGTACCCACATATATGGGTTAATTTCTGGATTAGCCTGTGAATGGGTTTCCCTTGTAATTCTCGGTGTTTGATGACGAGATCTTCTCCTCATTGGAAATTTTCAATAATTCCTGTCACTATGAAGGGAATTAACAAAATGAAAAACACCCAAAGTTATTAAGTTGGCCCAATATGGCCCAGCGTGTAAACTATGCTCTGATACCACTTTTCACCACTCTCATGAATTTACCACACATAAAAAAAATTATTGAACCTAACGATAATAGAACTTTTATTATTTTCATAAGGTACTTATATCATGGTAAACGATAATGATTACGAATTGGTACATATATATATATATATATATATATATATATATATATATATATATATATATATATATATATCCTTACATACATTATTTGATCACTTATGCTACAACAGTTTTACATTATTTCTATCATTGGATCGTTATGTTTAATATCATTATAGTACTTGCAATTATTCCACGGGTACAAACATTACAGTTGGATCCGAAACTCTATGATTTTAAGTTCTAAATACAAAATATATACAATTTAATAGACCGACCCCTCCGGCATTGCTTGGCAGTTGTCCTCCACTATGAATATTAGAAACTGTGCCAACCGTTGATCTGGTAAAACCTAGATCTGACGGTGCAGGCTGAAGCGGGTGGGATTAGGGTAACTACCTAACCCCATCGCCACGCTCAAAGCTCATTTGTTTGATGTTTCGTTATGGCTATGTTCTGTAAATTTTTCTTCGCTCCTCCAAGCTCTTTCCCCAACAAACAAGGTAAGAAGCGTCTTCATTGGTTGCAGAAATTGATTAAGGTCATGTTCAGTTCCGGTAAACGCCTTTCGTTCTAGTGTTTTGGCTTGAAAGTGCAGTATTTTTTATATCTAAACCTGTATTTTGTGTGATGACCTTGTCTTTGCTTCTCAATATCTCTCAGGTTTTTCACTATTCGTATTACTTATGCACAAGTTATAAAGATTTTTACTCAGGTTTTCGCATATGCAAGGTCTTTCATTCCCTTCACTCTTAGTTAAAATTTATTTCAGTTGGTAAACCCCGTTGTGGCCAAGGGTTTATGGCTCTATCAACCCTTCATTTTCTTTTGCTTCGACTATTACAAGGTGTAAATTTTCAGTTTTTTAATCCCATTATGGCCGAGGGTTTATGGCTCTGTTAGTCTTTATTTTCTTTTTCTTCGGCAGTGGCAAGGAGAAACCCTCCCGGTGCGTTGAGAGCAATGGCTCTATGTATGGTTGGCTTCTGACTTAGTCCTCTGTAATAGCAGTAATATTTTGTAAACATTTCCCTTATATTCATAATAGCTCATATTATTTGTTTTTTTTTTAATTGATATACAAGTTGTTGTTGGTTTCGTGATTCATGGTGAAATGGGGTGTCCTAGAGAGGTCCTACATGGCGCTTCCATGAATGGCCATGTAAGTCAAAACATGCTTCAGATTAGTTATAATTTAATTGAGTTTTCTTTTGGAGTTTTTTTACTGAGGGTGGAACCCTCTTTCATGTACAGGCTCTGGACTCTAGCCTTGAATGCACTCACATGAGTGAAGATCTGGGCATAGACCCAACATTCCAAATTTTAAGTGTTAATTTATAGCTCCTCTTTACAACTGTTTAATTTTGTTTTGAAGGAGACTGTGTATTAGTTTTTGTGTGGCACTGTTTAAATATTTTATTTTAAGTTCAAAATTCAGGATTATATTTGCGTACGCTAAATAGTTAGCTTGGAAAAATGTATATAAGTGTCCCTACACCTGTAATGTCTATTTGAAGTCTATTTAGCAAGCCTATTGCTCGGATCTGTCTCTTATGGAAGAAGTATGCATTCTGTTATATACCTTTTGTGTTTGTTTAAAGTATAATCCTGTAATAGCCTCAGAGTCCAGAAGCAGCAGTAAGTTTGGGGATTACATTTTGTACTTCTTTTTATGATGATTAAATGAAAGAAGCAGTAATTTTCCTGCAAATTTTTATGGTGATTCATGTTTCTTGTGCCATTTTGTCTCTTTTCTTATTTAAATGAAGTGAAGTAATGTAGCAATCGGTCTCTTAATTGCATCTGTGTGTAAGAGTCAAATAACCTTAATTTGTGCTCCTTCACTCCATCTCTTCTCCCTTCAAAAATTCTCTCTGAAACTTAAAAGTGGTAGATTATGTGTATTTAGCATATTACTTTGAGTTTCCCCTCTCTTCACAAACTTCTGATGAAACTTTGAAGTAATAGATTTTGTGTTTACAGCATATTATTTTGAGTTTCCTCTCTCTCCATAAATTTCCTCTAAAACTTAAAAGTGGTAGATTATGTGTATTCAGCATATTACTTTGGGTTTCCCCTATAGTTATTATTGTCATTCAGATATCAGCAGTGAATGGTATTACGAAATCTTTTATTATTCCTGATCATTAAGTTTTTTAGAAAACTAGTCTCTAGAGGGATAAAACAAAGACCTCATGATAAAATCATTTTTGTGACACACTTTTTAAATGTCTTAAGCTCTGATTCCTTTCACAACCAAGGGATTGTCTCTTAAGATACAACATTTTTTGGCATCATTGTTGGGGACGAAGGCACGAAGTTATTTTTCCCTGGGTATTGAAATCTATTTCTTGATGGTGAACAAGATTTAGATACAAATTTGTTTGTGCATTATTCACCTAGCAACTCCACTAATAAAGGTTTCATTAGATGAGGTATTCTATGAGCAAGAAAATGAGAAAGCACCGTGGAAAATACAAATATCAAAGTTTGAATATTTTAAAGGAAGTTTTATTTTTCACTATGGGTTTGGTGGTCTATTTTCCCTTACATATCAAAAATATTGTTTCCGGCTTTATTTTCTCATAAGATTATAAGGCCCAAATTGTACATTCTTTATTGGATAAAGAAGATTTTTCTTTCAGTTGTATAATTGATCTTGACACAAATTTATCTCCTAAATATGAAAGGAGAGATGATTGTTTCATTACTATTCCTGAAGGTAATATGTCACAATCTAGCCATAAAGGTGAGGATTCATCATCTTTGGGTGATAACATTCTACACCATAAGAAATTCACTTATTTCCAGCTTACAACCAAGGTGATTTTCAAACCCTTGGTGCTACCCACAATCCTCCATCAATATCCTTCAAAAGTATTTAAATTTTTTCCAATTTTTTCTAGAGAGGAGGAAGATATTTCAACTAAACTTCACGCTGAAATCCTGGAAGATCATTACAATTTTCATAATTTTAATGATTTTGTGAATAGAGGAGAAACTACTGGAGCTTCTTGGGTGTGTTTGTAGGAGGGGAAGACTCTTGCCAAGAATTGGCATTGTATGAAGAACATCAGCATTATGAGGAACAAACCTCATATTTATCTGTTCGACCTAAACGGTTATCAGCAGAAAACAACAATCGATCTTCTCACATACAGCCTCAAATTGAGGAGTCAAACGTTGAAGGAAGTTTCCCTGTTCAAAGAACTGTACATCAGAAGGATGTTCAAGAAAGGGAGGCAGCCAAAAAAATTTCTCATTAGTTCTATGATTCAGTAGCTAGCTATGTGACAACTCTCTTTTGTCAGCAACAAGAATTTATGCAAGGGTATGTGCAAAGCTCTGTATTTGGAAAATTTTCATTGTACATCCTTGTTTTGATTTTCAAATTTCCACAGTTTGGGTGCATTAAGTGTAACATGCAGATGTTGGATTGGTTCCATTGGAAGGTTGGCTTCACCTAATAGAGTTCAAGCATGCATGCATATGTAGTATTTTTGCATAAACAAGCTCAGAATTTGAGCATTTTTAGTTGTAGTATTTTCATTTTGGTATTTTTAGTTTAAGAATAAAGGAAGAAGTCCAAAATGTAGCAGGTTTTGTGAGGATTTCATACTAGATCAACTCGCATTTAGGATGCCCAATGAAGGCTATTGTTCTACAAGTGTTATTTGACTCCATGCCCAATAAAGGCTATTGATCTACAAGTTCTATTTGACTCCAAGCCCAATAAAGGCTACTGGTCTACAAGTTCTCATCACTTTGTTACCAAAGTGTTGTCCCTAATTAGAGCTAAATGTTGTAGCCTAATTTGACTCAGCTAAAAGTCATGAGAGGTTCTGAGCAGTTCAAGGTTATTGAGGAAAAATTGTTAAAATTTCAAAAAGACCTGTAATGTGCTTGAAAGGATAACCACAAGCTCAATGAGGATTCGTCATCACAGGTGCACCATAGCCAAAGTCAAGGAAGCAATAGTATTGGATGTGTAATATAAGCCAGAGGAGCAGCAGAGAGAAAAGTGTGTAGGAGGGCTCAAGTTGGGCTTATTCACATGTAGAACAATTCAAGACCCGAACCGATGGGCACATTCAACACATCATAAAACATCGAGTCGGGCTCATTCGCAAGCTCAAGAGAGATCAACACCTTTAAAGATTGAATAAATCTCAGGAAGGATAGTGGAGTTGCAGAGTGGTGATGGTAGAAAGCAGAGAAATCGACTAAGACAGAAACACTTAGAATATTTCCAAAGGAGGGAATCAGACAGCAAGGATCGAATCACAGATCTGAAGGGGAAGAGATCGATGGCAGAGATTAAATCGCAAGATCTCCAATCACAAGTTTTAAAGAATAAGTGTAGAGGTAAATGTAAATTCGTTGAAGTGCGATATGAGGTGATGTGGCAAGCTGATGTGTCAGGTGACATGGCCCTAACCCCATAGATCATATTTGATTCATGCTGACGTGGCAGTGACGTGCCAGTGATGTGGCAGATGACGTGGCCCCAACCCCACATATCGCAGCTGATTCATGATGACGTGGTAATTATGTGGCAAGTTGACGTGGCAGATGACATGGCCCTGGCCCGCATACTACACATTGCAAGTTTTAAATGTTAAGTGCAAATGTTTTGAGTTATAATCACCGAAGTACGATATGCGATGCGGTGGGGCCCAATCGCAATACGCAAATTGCAAGTTTTAACGAATAAGTGCAGAGGTAAGAGTTAAATTCGCCGAAATGCAATATGCAATGATAGTGGGACCTGATCGCATTCACAAATCGCAAGTTTTAAAAGATAGCACAAAGGGTTCATGTTAAATTCGTTAAAATGCGATGTGCGATGTGAGGTGGGACCCGATCGCATAGCGCACATCGCAAGTCTTATAATATAAGTACCAAGGAAAATTTGAAAACAATGGCATGTGAAACTTGTGCGATATCAGGTGGATGTGATGTGGTTTCAAAAGCGAACTCCAAAGGTGTTCAAATCCAGAGGTAAGGCATTTCTGTGTTAAATCGCATCGAAGGAAAGAAAGGGGATTATAACGTAAAGCCAGAGAAACGCCTTGATAATGGAGAAAATTTTGAACACTGATAGAGAGACTCGGGTAAGAGACCTGACACAAAGAAAAGGGGAATAGAAGACTGAACACAGTAGGCATGCACAGAAGAGGTAGAGTCGTGTAGCAGGTGACATGATGATAGTGTTCAAAATGAAAAAGCACGGGTAGAGTCGGGTAATCGCATCTGGAGGTAAGGAATTCCTGTGTTAAATCACATCGAAGGAAAGAAGGGAAATTATAATGTAAAGCTGGTGAAATGCCTTGATAATGGAGGAAATTTTGAACGTAGGCAGAAAGACTCGGGTAAGTGACCCGATGTAGAGCAAAGGGGAAGAGAAGACTAAACACATCAGGCACACGCAGAAGAGGTAGAGTCGGGTAATAGGTGACATGATGACAAAATTTGAAACGCAAAAGCACGGGCAGAGTCCAGTGGAGATGCGTTAATGTATACTATTATGACATCACATCCGAAATGGAAGGAGATACATCAGCAACAAATCAGACTTAGCAAAGGGATTATATTCCAAGTGTATTTTCTTTTCTTTGTTAAGTTCGAAGCTACAAGTGTCCTCGATTGCAATGTAATAAGTAGTTTAATAGTTTAGGCAGTTTAGGTGTTTCAAGAAGCTCGAGCAGTTACAAACTACTTTTTTTTGTATTTCAAGAAGTGAGAAAGAGTGAAGAAAGGTTCTGAGTTATGGACCTCTTGGGGATTACATTTTGGACTTATTTTCCTGATGGGAAAATAAAATAATTAGTAAGTTTACTGTAACTGTTGATGGTGATTCATGTTTCTTGTGCCATTTTGTCTCTTTTCTTCTTTGAATGAAGTGAAGTAATGTAGCAACCGGTCTCTTAATTGCATCTTTTAGTAAGATTTAAATAACCTTAATTTGTGCTCCTTCACTCCATCTCTTCTCCCTTCACAAATTCTCTCTGAAAATTAAAAGTGGTAGATTCTTTGTATTTAGAATTTTACTTTGAGTTGCCCCTCTCTTCACAAACTCCTGATGAAACTTTGAAGTAATAGATTTTGTGTTTACAGCATATTATTTCAAGTTTCCTCTCTCTCCATAAATTTCCTATGAAACTTAAAAGTGGTAGATTCTTTGTATTCAGCATATTACTTTGGGTTTCCCCTGTAGTTCTTCTTGTCATTCAGATATCAGCAGTGAATGGCATTATGAAATATTTTCATTAGGGGAATTTTGAGGTCTAAAATGGGCCTCCTAAGGAAAATGTACAATCAAAATTCAATTTATGAGAACCAATCACATTTTAGAGGATGACATCGCCCCTAATGGTTGAGGTGGCATTGTTTGAGTTAAAGGTACTTACTTGTCACATTCTCAATTGTGGATAAAAAATCATGGTTAACCATGGTAGTGCTTTAAGTACTTTTAAAGTCATAAAGTAAACTACTCATAATAAATGTCATTTCACACTTTTTGAATAAAATATTATTATTTTCATTTCATATTTTTTGAAAGAAACAATGCATATCCCTACACAATCTTCATATATTTACACACTTTGCAATAAATATTATATTTGTATATTTTCAAATATTTATTTATAAATCAAAACAATTCAATATGTAATATAAAACTCATACATAAACCATTATATTACATTATATTATTTAACTATAGTATATTAATTACATGTTATTATATAATTTAAATAATATAAATTTTAATTAATAATATATTCTATAATTAACAATTTATGAATTTATATTTATATTTTATTTTAAGTTATTTAAGTACAAAGGACAAATACATTAGTTGTGCAATGATAATGTCTTTTTCTTGAAAATCTCATTCTTATTTATAGTCGCATCAATACAAAAAATTTATTAATTTTTTTTATTACGACTTTTAAATTGAATTTAACCATGGTTACATGGATTTTTGTGCAAAAAGTCAATTGCAAATTCATAAATATTATTTTATTGGTTTAGCTATTATTTTATTATTTCCTTAGGAGGCCCATTTTAGACCTCAAAATTCCCCTAATGATAAATATATATGTGAAAAATTAAAAATATTTAATTGTATTGATGTTACTTATGCATAAAGAAATACTATTCCATTTGAATCATTCAATTTGGCCTTGAAATAAAGGTTGGGTGTGCATTTTTGCGAAAAAGGCCAAAATTGCCTTGCTTCACTAAAATGCACGCCCAAGCTTCATTTCTTGGACAATCTAATTGATTCAAATTGTAGAATGTTTATTTTAATTTTTTACACACTTTTACATTGTTATATTTTTACTAACCAATAGATTATTAACATTGTTAATTTTATTAGGGATAGAATTCTCTATTGTAGATAATTCCATTTTAAAATATTGTCACATTGCATTCACCCCATATCATCATAAGAAATTATGTACAAAGAACATTAGAAATAATAATGCAACTGAGTAGCATAGGTCTATCATGATATTTCTATCATAGGTCTCAAAATATCTCTTTCATATATTTATCATAATATTTTCTCATATCACAAATAAGAAGGGGCAAGGAGGCCACTGTCATACCCAATAAGTAAGGCCCATTAGGGCAATGTTACACCACAAGACTGAGGCCCAATAGGGTTATATTACACCACAATACTAAGGCCCATTAAGGAACTATTACACCACAAGGCTAAGTCCCTTTAGATCATTGTGGTGTTATCACAAATAAGAATGCCCAAGGAGGCCGTTGTCATACCCAAGAATTGAGGCCCATTAGGGCGTTTTTACACTACAATAATGAGGCTCATTAGGGCATCATTACACCACAATACTAAGGTACAATTTCACAGACCCATAGGATGAAATGATCGTTATATCACTACCAATTGATCATGGGTCCTAGTGTGCATTTATTTGAGGCACACAAACCCTACCTTTTACCCTATGAAGTCCATTCCATTTGTATTATTCTTTAAAAACAAAAATATATATCTAAAAAATTAAAAATATAAATTTGTATTAATGTTACTTATGAGTAAAAAAATACTCTCCAAGTTGAATCATTCAATTTTCCCTTGAAATTAAGGTTGGGCGTACATTTTTGTGAAGCATGCCAAAATTTCCTTGCTTCACTAAAATGCACGCCCAACCTTCATTTATTTTCCAATCTGATTGATTCAAATTGTAGATTGTTTATTTTACTATTTTACACACTTTTATATTGGTATATATTTACTAACGAGTAGAGTGGTAAAAATTTTAATTTTATTAGGGCTAGAACTCTATGTTGTATTTAATTTCATTTTATTTTATTTTCAACATTTTCACATTTCATTCACCCCATATCATCATGAGAAATTATGTAGAGAGAACATTAGCAATAAAAATGTAGCAGAACAATCATAGGTCTATCATGATATCTCTATCATAGATTTGTCATGATATATCTATCATAGGGCTCAACATGTATCCTTCATATCTCTGTCATAATATTTTCTCATATTATAGATAATAATGCCTAAAGAGGCCACTATCATACCCAAGAACTAAGGCCCATTGGGGTGTTGTTACACCAAAATACCGAGGCCCATTAGGTCATTGTTACACCACAAGGTTGAGGTACAATTTCACAGACCCATTGGTTGGAATGATCATTATATCACTACCAATTAATTATTGGTCCTAGTGTGCATTTATTTGAGGCACACAAACCTTATCTTTTTCCCTATGAAATCCATGCAATTTGGATTATTCTTGAACAAAATAAATATGTATGTGAAAAATTAAAAATATTTAATTCTATTAATATTACTTATGAGTTAAAAAATACTCTCCAAGTTTAATCATTCTATTTTTCCTTGAAATGAAGTTTGGGCATGCATTTTTGTGAAGTAGGCAAAAATGGCCTTGCTTCAGTAAAATGCATGTCCATGATTAATTTATTGGCCAATTTGATTGATTCAAATTGTAGGTTGTTTATTTTACTATTTGTTACACATTATTTTTTCACCATGACATTTGATTGTCCATATAGGTTCACCACTTCCTATATTATTCTCCCTTAGAACTAAAAAACCCTAATGTTCCTAAACCAAGTCTTGGAATTGGAGAAAATCTCATTAAAACCCTTAAAAGTCTAACTCCGCATTTTTCCTAGATCTTTCCTGTGGATCCGCAGATATTTGTTCTATAGCCTGCGGCAGCTCCCACACATTCTTCTTATAAAACTTTTGGACCCCCGTAAACAGTCAAATAAAGGAAAAATTAAGTTCTATAAGCCCATCTGGTCGTATATTCTCCCAACTGGAAGCTTCTAGATGCGCGATCAGTTTGAGCTTTATCCGTCCACTCATGGAGCTCTACCCCTCCATTTATGGAGCTTATCCCTTGGTCTGTGGAGCTCAAATCCCTTCATGAGAGGAATCTATTCCCCTCTTCATGGAACTAAAACTACCTCCATTTCCCTATAAATTGAGCTCATGTTTCAGTCTCAAGGGTACCTTGTATATGGTAATTGCTAAAGAAATTCTCAAGAGAACATACTCTCTACACTAGTTGTTGCTGGCATGAGAATGATGACACCCTTATGTCCATAATTCCATGTTGGTTCAGAGAGAGGAAAGCTTGCCAGACTGAAGGAGGAATGATTGTTCAGGACCCCAGGAGTAACTTGTAGGACATCAAGGCATCAGGTTGTAAAGTTACTCTTTTAATTCAAGATAATACATATGGATCTCCTTTTCTCATTGAGTTGTTCTTCTGCTTATTTGAATAATTCAATACTTAGACTCCTTAATCACTAAGTTAGATTAGTTTTTGTTAATTATTATATGTTGCAGGTACTTCTAATTCTTTTGTCTATCTTTGATTGCAGGTTCTACTTACTGAAGAAGCATCTTTGGAGTGACTGGATAAAAGACTGCACCGAACATTGGATTTCAAGGTAGGGGCATGTCCTCTTTCTTTGTTTATAATAATTCTGAATTGAAAATAATCTAGAGAAAAATATTTACAAATGGATGTTTGTTTCTAGATCTTGGTAGAATACTAGAGAGATCACTCTTATCTGCAAGAGGGATAAACTACATAACAAAATGGTGACTCCATTGGGGAAAAGAACTTTTCCTTTTTTATTTTTCAGTTTGAATTTTAAGATTTTTCTAATTTTGATTAGTCTAAAACTGGGTTGGGTAGATAACTTCTAAGAATCCCTAAAAAGAAAAGTTGAATAATTATTTTTCCTGTATTTTTGCTGGCCTCTGCAGTTTTCATTTGAAAACAGTGTGGTAGCCTCCGCAGTTTTTAGTTCAGAACAGTGCAGTACCACTCTGATCTCCATTATAACTTTCAGACCTGCGGAAAATTTTTGAAAAAAGATAAAAATCTCTTTTTAGGAGCCATATTACATGATTTTTTGTGTTTGCCCCAGCCTACCTTATCTATCAAAGTCTTATGTGTGAATTTATTTTCAACAACATTTGCGTTTGTGTGATTTTTCATCTAATTTGCATTTTATGAGTGAGTGTTTGCCCTACTTTCTTGTTGATATATATAAGAAACCTTAATTTAACTTAGCTTACTGGTATGATGTTGTTCTCTTTCTGAGCCATTAAACCCATTGCAAACCTTACTTTTATGAAAATTTATTTCATTTTCATTTACAAAATTAGAAGAGCTTTTACCTTACTAAGGCCTGATTTTCACACCAAACCATCGTTGGATGTTTTCATTTCTGCTAAGATAAGTAGAAATTCTTCTTGGTTCGATCACAAACTAGGAAAAAACATCCTCAAACTTTCTAGACAGACTTCAAAATTAGAGTTTTTCTTTTGATTTTGAATTTTATTTTTTTAGGAGTTTTAGATATTGTTTTCTTTTTGGAAATAGTTTGTTTAATGATTTGTAATTTCTAATCTTATTGAAAAATGGATTTCATTTCGAATGAGTAATTGATCATTTTTACGAAATTGAGTTCTCAAAGAAATCGTCTTCTTTTAAAATATTTTGTTTATGAATGAAAGAATTGGTGCTTTGAAAAAATTTTAAATCTCTCAATCTTTCCCTTAAATAAGATTCATTGAAAAGAAAAGAGTTTCACTTTTCATTTAGATGAATTTAGAGTATTTTTGAGTCTGTTCATAAAACATCATTGAAAGTTTCATTTCCATACCTTCTATCTTAAGCAATAGGAAAATTAAAAACAATTCTTAAATAAAATCAATCTATATATTTTACATTTTCTAGGGCTCTTTTCCACCAACATAGCTTAGGCTAGTGTCTTGGAACAAGTTGTAATTAAAATTCCAATGCAGTTTAAACAAACAAGTAGCAATCTTGCAGTAGGAAAAAACCAATTGTAGCATTCGTGCTCTGGGAAGCTCTTCTTAAAAGATTCAATAACGAGATCATGTCGGAACCAGTGAGGTAATAATACCTATCTCATTGGGAAAGATAGCAGATGTGCACGTATTAAAAATGGTAAACCTCGGATAGACCATTGTCGAGGAGCTTGGGGTCACTTGTTGGTAAACCTTGGATTATATCAAAAAGCCTTCAAGGGGATTGAGCTAGTTACTCTGCCCTTGCGTGTATATCGGATCATAGATTGCTCCCCCAGGTACATTTGTTTCGGTTGGTGACCTTAGTGACTATAAACTTTAGGATTTTTTCCCAAGGTGACGGTGGAGGGAAGGTCCCACTATACCTGGAGCAGATGTCGAATAGAATCACTTGGACTTTCTGGAGGGTACTCTTCACTTTGAGATGGTATAAGTGGAGATACTTGCACAAGATTGTTTCATTAAGCAGGTTGTTAAGGTAACAATTCCAACCATCGTTTCCACATTAGAATTCTACTATGTTGGATTTCATCACCAACTAATGTCTCTAGTGTGGGAATCTATTGTTTGTGTATGGACTTCTCTCTTAGATTTTGTAGGTGTGTGATCAATTTGGTTGTTTCCTTAGAGACTTTAGGATATTTTTTTGAAATATTCTTTGATTTCATGTGCTAAAACTTTTAATCGTGGCTGAGTTACCTAGACAATCACATAGAATGCAGGGGAAACCCCCTGAGTACACACCAAGCCAGTTAGAAGAGCTTAATTTGGGAAAGGACAACCATCAGGGATTGGATCAACTTAACATGAGGAAACATCAGTAATTATACATCCTGATTACAAAGTAGATCAACCTCAAACAGCAGAGAGTTCTCAACAAAAACTTACAATTTTTGAATTAGTTGAGCTTGCTTCCACAACTAGTGAATTATCAGCTATTAAGCCTGATATTTCTGAACCAGAAACTGAACCTTCTACATCTAAGCCTGCTTTAGAGTTCATCACTCCAACCCTTGGTCATCTTGATTCACCTCGAGTGAAGTTTCGCATCACTGAGAATATTCCTCCTTGCCTCATTAGCATTGAAGAAATTATTGACACAGAGGAAGAAGTTGTTCTTCCTTCACATCAGGAATATTTAGATCTTAGGTCAAGTGAATCAGTTTAATATAGCCCTTTCAAACAAGATCCTTGGTATTCTCTATTAACATAATTTCTACACAATTCTGGTATAAACTATTTTCCACCCCAAATTCCTTTTTACACCATACCAAGAGGTAATTACAGACCTTCATTTAACATGTCTTGTTAGTCATCCATGTTTTTTTCATCACCAGAATCATATTTTTATGCTGGTCCATCTATTCCTGTGGGATACTAGTTGCTTTCTGGTACTTTATTAGGAGCGGCTCCTTCTCCTGAAAAACTTATACCATCGTCTGGTCTAAATGAATCACATACCAAAAATTTGAGTGCAGAAAAAGTTTACATGATGTCTGGAAACATTCCTAACCCTGACCCTCAAAGTAATAAATTATTGCCTGGGGGGCAACCTCAAGGTAGTATTTTACTACTTGGGGGGCAACCTCAAGAACAATACATACCTCAAGGATAATATATACCTCAAGGCTAGTACATACCTCAAGGAAAATATCAACCTCAAGGGAAATACTCAATTTAGGGTCTGCAACCTCTTCAAGGATAGTACCCTACGCCGGGGCACCCATCTTTCCAAGGACAATAGCCTCCTTTAGGGCCACAGTTCTACTCAAAACAACAATTGTTTTAGGGAGGTCAATATTTTATTGGGAATTATCCAACAAACTATCAAACATACGTACCAAATTATCAACCTAGTTATGGTCTGTCTTATGCAGCACAACCTTCAATGGGAGCTCCATATCCTGGAGTAAACACGGTGTGGAATCCAACACAAACTCAATAGAATTTGCAACCTAATGTGCAATTACCTTATAATCAACCTGGTCAACCAATTGGTTACAGTCAAATCGAGCAACTTGTCCAACCTAAGCTTCAAGTTATACCACAGGTATCTGCACCTAGTACAGTTCAACAGCCTATTCTAAGTACACCTAGGACTCCACCTCAAAACTTCTGTGCCAACTTTTGTTCAAACAACTACACCTATCCTTGGAATTTTTGTAACCCCTGTTTCTACAACCCCTCAAGTATCACAACAAATCCCTGTAGTGATTGTATAACAACCTGGACCCACAGTTCAGACTACTGTTCAGATATCTACAAGACAACCTAGTACAAGTACAATTGTAACAAGCCAACCTCAGTTTGTTTATCAAGAGTATCAAGGGCAGTATCAATATGGACCTATAGCACAAAATCCAGTATACCAGCATCAACTGTACCCTGGTTACATGTATTAGATACCAGGTCAACCTAAATATGGTCTGGCCAATCCTAGTTATCCGAGAGGCATTCCAATCCCAAATTCACAGGCTATTCCAGGATATCCTGGACATCCTCCTCCTGGTACTGGTATAGTTACACAAGGTTATCAATTTTCTCAGCAAGACTGTAACTGTCACTTTCCATTCATAGAAACTTTAGATTTACCTGATTTTTTGCTCCTAATGAATGATCTGATCTATTATATTCTGTATTGGCCACCAATGCCGAATTATTTTCCCAGTGATATTCCTAAGTTCGAAGGTAAATCGAGAGAGGGCCCCTCAAACCATGTCATGAATTACCACCTCTAGTGTGCATCCAACTCTTTGATTGATGATTTCATTTGATTAAGACTGTTTCATAGAAAACGGATAGGTTTAGCTGAAAAATGGTATATTGAACTACCACGTGGCTCATTCAACAATTTGAATGCGTTAGCAACGGCTTTATTAACACACTTTCAATTGCTAGTCAAATACGACAATGGCATGGAACTCTTGACTTCATTAAAACAATCTACATTTATGTACATCTCAGATCACATACATGAATGGAGACGTAGAAGACATTTACTGAAAGTTTTTATTCTGGATTAGATCTTTTCATAATGGTTCATTAAATCATTGCTTCCAAAGATCACTAAAGATGTGGCTAAGGGAGGGGTTGTTATGGAAGAACAAGTCATTTCTCAAGATCAGTACTTAGACCTTGTATATACAGAGTCTGGTACTTTATACGAAAAAAATCCTGACTTACCACGTCCTGGTCACATAACTACAACTCCTTCAGGCTCTCATGCTGCAGACGGTGTAATTGGTTTAGTTAGTGCTAATAAGAGTAAGAATAAGTCATCAAAAACTACTTATCCTATAATAACTTTACCAGATTCACCGAAAGGAGATTCTTCCCTTGAAACTTCTGCCGACATTCATGTTGTCGATTCATCTACAGCTAAATAAAAAATCGGTAATAAGAATAAAGGAAAGAATTAAAGCAAACAAACTTCGTCTCCCAAAGAGAAAACCGAAAAGGATGAACTATCTGATGATAAACAAAAACCTCGTTATCCTTGTCTTATCTGTGATGAGGATCACTTTACCAAAGAGTGCTCGCATCGGTCAGAGATCTTTAAATTTGTCAAAGTTTCACCCACACACGTTGTCTTGAAGGATCCTTTTCCTACTCAAGATAGAAAAATGATAGGATCTTCTTCAAATTCATCGGCAGATATTTTAATGATTTCTGAGGTTATGGTTGCGATGCGATCGCAAGATTATGGAAGTAAAAAACCTGTAACTAGTAAAGAGATATAAAAATTCTAATTCAACACTAGTTGTATCTCCTTCAGTTTCTGATCCACTTCATATCGAGAAACCTAATCCTAATCTAGTGATTAAAACACCTGCTAAAGGTTTACTTTGAAAATCATCTTTCAATCCACATGCAAGAGCTGCTTAGAACTACAACATTGTTGACGACTTGGAAATATCCCCTTCAGCAATATCGGCCTTAGAATTGCTACAATCATGTCCGACACAAAGGAAATTACTTTTATCAGCTATTGGAGCTATAGATCCTTGGGATTTTAACCTCATATTATTTGATCTAGAAAAATTTACACCAAGACTCCCTCATCAGATGGCTTTTCAAATTCCAGTATTAGTAAAAAACAGACGAGTTTTTCATATTGTAATTGATGAGGGGGCATCCAAGTGTATAATTTTATTAAATTGTTGGAAAAATATTGGTTCTCTGACACTCAACCAATCTTTGACAATCCTTAAATATTTTTATGGAAGAGGATTCCATATGTTTGGAATACTCCAGGATCTACCTATAGAAGTAGAAGGCAAAATTGTTAATCTAGATGTGGAAGTTGTTGATGCCCCTCTAGATTACAACCTTCTCTTGGGTCGTAGTTGGTCTTATTCCATGATTGTTATTGTTTCATCTGTCTTTCGGTTAATCATGTTTCCTCATAAAGGAAATATTGTGAAAATCGATCAGTTGTCATATTATTCGTCAGACCCTGCTTCTACATATAGTATCCAACATGTTGGAAAATCGTCCCATATGAAGATGTTGGTGTAGGTTTACTAAGAGACTCTGCTTTGATGGGAACTTTCTCTATGCCTCCACCCAACGTACTGGGTACCATTTCCAACATTAGTATGATTTCATCAAGCACTATACCATTCGATGACACTTGGGTAGTGCCTTCAGAGTCATAAATGGATTCTTTCAATGGCGAGATGCCTTTGAGTCCTTTTAAAATGGAATATGTGGTAGTACAGTAATTTTCTAACACTCTTTCAACTAATCCTGATCCAATGAATGTGATCACCAGAGAATCACATATACTATCAAGCTGAGCCTTGACATCAATTTCTGATCCTTTTCAACAAGTGTTTCACACTGATGAAAGTATTCGCGAATTTTTGTCTATGGATGAATTCCCTAGGATGATATTCATCATAGATATTCATTTTTACCTGAACTTGATAGGTTTGAAAGTGATTTTTCATCTATTTTTACAATTTATTATGTCAAGGAACCACAGAATCCCATATCGATTACAAATTTGGATTCTGAGATTAATTTGGGAAACATTTCTACAAATGTTCCTATTGACATATCAGTTAAACCTGGAATTGTTGAAAACATTCATATAGGTGCTTCCTTTATGATTGAAGAAATTAATACATATAAAGCTCTATTTCAAGAATTCTGAGACATATTTTCCTGGTCTTACGAAGAGATGCCAGGAATCGATCCAAAGATTGTCGTTCATGAAATAAAGACATACCCAGATGCCAAGTCTATTAGACAAAGATTACATCTAATACATCCGAGAAAAACTATTGCTATTAAAGTTGAAGTTGAAAAACTACTACGAGTGGGATTTATTTATCTAGTCCCATTGACATATTGGGTATCTAATATCATTACCATTACCAAAAAACAAGGGACTATACGAGTATGTGCTGATTATAGGGATATTAATAAATCATGTCCAAAAGACAATTATCCAACCCCCTATATCGACCAAATTCTTGATGATTGTGCCGAAAATGAAATGTTTTCATTTATGGATGGATTTTAAGGATATAATCAAATCAACATACTCCCTGCTGATCAACCAAAAATAGCGTTTATATGTCCTTGGGGAAAGTTTTCTTATTGCAAACTACCTTTCAGATTAAAGAATGTTGGTGCAACTTTTCACAGGGAAATGCCTTACTCTTTTCATGATATCAAACATATTTTACAGCCTTATCTGAATTATTTACCTGCTCACTCATTACACAGGGACGATCATCCTACTCACTTACGAGATATTTTCATGAGATGTAGGCATTACAAGATTCGTTTCAATCTACACAAATGTGTTTTTTGTGTGCAATCAAGATGATTACTGGGATTATTCGTTTCGAAAGCTAGCATTCATGTTGACCCCTCAAAGGTTGAGACCATCATAAATTTACCTCCTCCTTCCACACTTCGCCAACTCCAAATTTTTCAAGGGAAATCAAACTTTCTACGTAGATTTATCCCGAACTATGTTGAGTTAACAAAAGGTTTTACTCAGTTGTTAAAATAGAATGTTCCTTTTATTTGGGATGAGATTGTTGATCGATATTTTGATGCTCTAAAACACGCATTAACCCATGCACCATTATTTCATCCACCCAATTACAACCAAGATTATCTTTTATACTTAGCAGCCTTTGATTCCACCATTGGAATGGTTCTAGTTCAAGAGGATGAATCTCACAAGGAGCATGTGATTTACTATCTAAGTTGGAATCTGAATTCGACCGAAATTAAATATTCGCATGTGGATAAATTGGCCTTGGCAGCAGTTCAAGTTGTCCAAATATTTCGTCACTACATACTGTTACAAAAGACAACTGTGATATCTAATTACAAGCCGATGATGTATATTTTGACAAAACAATTACTCGAGGGAAAATACTCTAAATGGATTGTTATCCTACAAGAGTTTGATTCAGAATTCGAAAAATCTAAATTAAAGAAATCACTGGTGTTTGCAGAACTCATGTGTGAGTTTCCCAATACTGAGATTAAAACCGTGGTAGAGAATCCCATCGCAGATGAATCTTCGTTTCTTATCAGTACATTAGATCCATGGTATGGAGATATCATCATTTATCTTCAAACCCAAACCTTTCGTTTAGATATTTCACGTTCAAATTGATGAAGAATTTGGTATCAATCCCAACAATATAATATTTTTGGGGACACACTTTATGGTCATGGTGCGGATTCTATTTTTCGACGTTGTATAACTCACAAAGAATCTAAAAGCGTTTTGAATGACTGCCACTTTGGAGCGTCTGGTGGTCATATGTCTGGGTTTGCCACAGCCCAAAATATATTTCGCGATGGCTATTTTTGGCCGTCATTGTTCAAATATTGTATTATTGCAGTCTGAAAATGCCACAACTGCCAAATTTTTTATCGAAATATGCATGCACCTATAGCTCCTCTTCACCCAATAATTTTTGTCGATCCTTTTGTGAAATGGGGCATTGATTTCATTACATGTAACCCTCACTCAGTTGAGGGGCACGAGTATATCATTCTTGCTGTAGATTATTTTACCAAATGGGCCGAGGCGATGCCTACATTCGCGGTAGATGGAAAAACTGTAGCTACGTTTGTATTCAATCATGTGATTGCTCGTTTCGATGTACCCCAAGCTATTATCACAGACCATGGGAGTAATTTTTGAAATATAATGATGAAGGAACTTTCTGATCAACTTGGCCTACATCATGATAATTCTACTCCATATTACCCACGGGCTTATGGTCAGGTTGAAGCCATTAATAAATTTTTAATGACCATGATTAAACGGATTAACGAAACTCACAAATCAATTGGAATACCATGCTTTTTGCAGCACTATGGGCATACCGAACCTCAACAAAATGTTGGGTACGTGTTATATTCTTTCCATGACTAGCCCTACGCGTTGTATGTTGCGTCGGGCACAGCAGAGGGGTCACAAGGGAGGAGGCAGCCCCCACTGTTGGGGTTCGGGGTAGTGCCCCAGCGAAAATTGTTTTGGTGTGTGGACCCACTCATAGGCGGATGCACCCATGTTTTGTGCATGAGTTTGCACACGGTTTTGGGGTATGACGGTTTTCGGCCACTGGTATTTTGTGGATCCGGTCAAGGGAACTATGATAATGTTCTAATCCAGGGTTAATGGATTGGGGTTTATGTATGCTTCAGCATGTATATATATGTGTTGTAACACTAAAAGGAATATAATGAAAAATCAATCTGGTCGTCCCAATTTGGGATCCAGGGGAAAATCTCTATGTTTATCTATTTTATGTTTTATGCTCTCGCTATTGTTTATTTTCTATTATAAGATTCATGTGTAGATAATTTATGTTCAGGGTTAAAACCTACATTTTGTTTCAGAGCTATTTCGACTTCAAGGGGACGCCTTTGCTGCTGAGGGTTTTTTTCTCGGGCCTGAGGTAGACCCTGTTCAGTGGGAGATCTGCGAGATCGATTCTTACGGTGAAAGAATATGCCGAGCGGTGGGAAGATAGAGATCGAGAAATTTAATGGTCAGATTTTTGAGTTATGGAAGCTCAAGATGGAGGATCTGCTGGTGGATAAAGATCAGTGGATCGCGGTAGATCTAGGTACTAAACCAATGGCAATGTCAGATGAAGACTGGAAGAAACTGGATCGAAAGGCTAAGAGCACAATACAGTTGTGTGTCTCAGATTCAATATTGTTGAATGTATCTAGCGAAGCTACGGTGAAGAATTTGTGGGAAAAACTTGGGACTTTATACCAATATAAGTCTTTGGTGAATAATTTGTTCCTACGGAAAAAGCTATATAACCTGAGGATGAAGGATGGAGACTCAGTGACAGAGCATCTGAACGCCTTCAATACTGTGGTAAGTCATTTTTCATCTGTTGATATTAAAATATCAGATGAAGATAATTGCATCATTTTGTTGTGTTCTCTACCAGATTCATGGGACAGTCTGGTTATTGTAATAGGTAGCAATACAACTATCTTGAATTTTGATGACATTGTCTCAGCCTTGTTGTCAAAGGAAATGAGACAGAGAAATATGGAGGGTCGGAATGGAGATACCTTATCTGTACGAGGAAGGTCCCAAAATAGAAACAAGAATAAGGTTTCGAGTGGGAGATCCAAATCTAGAGGGAGATCTAAATCTCCTGGAAATTTTGTAAAGGTATGCTGGAAATGCGGAAAGGAAGGGCACTACAAAAAGGACTGCAGATCTAAAGCTCATGAGAAAGGAAAGGGATCTGATGATGCTCCTTCTGCAGAGGCAAAAACCACCTCGGATGAAGGTGGGGATGTGTATTTGGCTTCTTCTTCAAATACACATGTATATCATGAGTCATGGTTGATTGACTCATGTGCATCCTTTCACTTCACTCCCCATAGGGAGTGGTTCTGCGAGTATGAAAAATATGATGGTGATGTCTTCCTAGGGGATGATAGGAAGGCTAGAATCGTCAGACGTGGAAAGTTCAAGATAAAGATGCAAGGTGGAAGGATTAGAACACTTCTTGGTGTTATTCATATTCCTGCATTGGCCAAAAATCTTATTTTTGTAAGCAAGATGGATGATACAGGTGTAAAAACAGTGTTCGAGAAAGATTCCTGCAAGATGGTTCGAGGAGCACTGGTATTAATGCGGGGAGTTCGGACTAGAAATCTATACAAGCTACAAGGTAGCACTGTTATTGATGGGTGTAATAGTTATGTGGTTCCTGAAATTGGAGCGGAAATCCTAGCTGTCTCTGGAGAAAATACCATGCTATGGCATCAAAGGCTTGGACATATTGGAGAGAAGGGCCTTCGAATACTACATAGAAATGGTATGGTAGAAGGTATGTCTAATTTCTCTCTGTATTTCGATTTCTGTGAACATTGTGTATATGGGAAGCAGAATCGGGTGAGTTTTCCTTCTGGTGCTAAGAGGGCGAACAAGATATTAGAACTTGTGCACAGTGATGTGTTTGGACCTGTGTCAGTTCCATCACTGGGAAATTCTATGTACTATGTTTCATTCTTAGATGACTTATCAAGGAATACATGGATATATTTCTTGAGGAAGAAGTCTGAAGTCTTTGACAGATTTAAAGAATTTAAGGCTCTGGTGGAAAACCAGACAGAGAAGAAGATAAAGGCGCTGAGGACAGATAATGGTGGGGAGTTCTACAAGAAGGAATTTGAAGATTTATGTAATAAGTGTGGTATAGCATATCAGAAGACTACTCCATACACACCTCAGAAAAATGGAGTTGCAGAAAGAATGAACAGAATGCTGATGGAAAAGGAAAGAAGCATGCTCAGTAGTACCAAGTTAGGACAAGAATTCTGGGCAGAGGTAGTGGATATTGCATGCTACTTAGTTAACAGATCACCTTCATCAGCGTTGGAGGATAAGACTCCACATGAGGTATGGATTGGTAAAAAACCCTCTCTTTCACATCTAAGGGTATTTTGATGTGATGCATATGTACATGTTCCAAAGGAGAAAAGGACCAAGTTGGATAATAAATCTGAAAGGTGCATCTTTATTGGGTATAAGGATGGTTTAAAGGGTTACAAGCTTTGGAACCCATAAATAAGGAAGGTTGTGTACAGCCGAGATTTGGTGTTTAGAGAGGTGAAATATGTTGTTACACATGAAGTCCTACCAAAGGAACCTGAGAAGATAGAGTTTGAGCTAAAGGAGTATGAATTAGACTCTACAACAGAAGAAGATTCAGAAGAGGAAGAGCCACAAACTCCAACTTTGAGAAGATCAGTTAAAGAAAGAAGGCAACCAGAAAGGTATAGTCCATCTGCTTTTTGTTCAAGTTTTTCCTTAACTATAATTGATGATGATCCTAGAACTGTCAGGGAGGCATTAGATTCAGAGGATGGAAAACTCTGGAAGGAGGCCATGGTTGATGAAATGGCATCCTTGCACAAAAATGAGGCATGGGATCTGGTGGAGTTGCCGGCTGGAAGGAAGCCCATCGGGAGAAAATGGGTGTTTAAGAAGAAGTTGAATGTAGAAGGCAAGGTGGAGAAATACAAAGCTTGGTTGGTAGCAAAAGGTTATTCCCAGGTGCCGAGAATTGCTTTTGGTGATATTTTTTCTCCTGTTGCCAAATTTACTTCTATCAGATTACTTTTATCTGTTGTTGCTGCATTTGATTTTTAGATAGAATAGATGGATGTGAAGACAGCATTTCTTCACGAGGATATAGAAGAGGAGATCTACATGAAGCAACCTGAAGGCTTTATGGTGAAGGGTAAGAAAGAACTGGTATGTAGGTTAAAGAAGTCTCTGTATGGGTTAAAACAATCATCAAGAATGTGGTATCAGAAATTTGATACCTATATACGGGGACTTGGCTTCACCAGAAGCAAGGAGGATCACTGTGTTTATTTTAAATTAATTGGTGACCGTGTTATTTATTTGGTCTTGTATGTGGATGATATGTTGTTGATTGGAAATGACAAAGAAATTATACAAGATTTGAAGACCCAGCTGTTCTCCAAATTCGACATGAAGGATCTTGGTGCTGCAAACTATATTTTGGGAATGGAAATTGAGATCAGGCAAAGAGGAAGCTTTGGTTAAACCAGAGGAAGTATTTCGAGACTATATTGCAGAGGTTCAATATTCAAGATAGTAAATTGGTGAATTTTCCTATTCCTGTAGGTGTAAAGCTATCTGCTGAACAGTGTCCCAAGATACAAGAAGAAGAGGAGGATATGTCCCGTGTTCCATATGCAAGTGCAGTGGGTAGCCTGATATATGCAATGTTCTGTACTAGACTAGACATTGCACATGCAATGGGAGTATTGAGCAGGTTTATGTCAAACCCAGGGAAGGAGCATTGGACAGCAGTGAAGCAGGTTTTTAGATATTTACGTGCACTAGTGATTATGGCTTGTGCTACCAAGGAAGACCAGGATTGGAAATAATGTTGGAAATTCATGGTTTTGTTGATGCAGACTGGGTTGGAGATTTGGACCAAAGAAGATCTACAAGTGGGTATGTGTTTAACCTATTTGGAGGCGCAGTCAGTTGGATGAGTAAAAGACAGTCTGTAGTGGCTCTTTCGACTACAGAGGCAGAATACATAGCAACCACTCATGCAAGCAGGGAAGCAGTTTGGTTGCAAAGATTGTGTTCAAGTATGGGGTTGGTACAGCAAGCTATAAGGATATAATTTGATAGCCAAAGTGCAATTTTCTTGGCTAAGAACCATGCTTACCATTCAAAGACAAAGCACATTGATGTTCAATATCACTTTGTTAGAGATATGGTTGAGGCTAAAAGGTTGTTGCTGGTAAAGGTGAACACTTTGGAGAATGTTGTAGATGTATTGATGAATTCTATGAGCACTCAGAAGTTCTCTTGGTGTAGGGAAAAAATGGGTGTTGAAGAATTGGGCCAATGACTAAGCTCTCCTGTGGCCCCCTATGGAAAGAAAAAAACAAGTGGGAGAATGTTGGGTATGTGTTATATTCTTTCCAAGACTAGCCCTACGCATTGTATGTTGCACCAGGTGCAGCAAGGGGGTCACAATGGGGGAGGTAGCCCCCACTGTTGGGGTCTGGGGCAGCACCCCAACGAAAAAAAATTTGGCGTGTGGACCCACTCATAGGCGGACCCACCCATGTTTTGCGCATGAGTTTGCACATGGTTTTGGGGTACGTTGGTTTTCGGCCCCTGGTATTTTGTAGATCCAGTCAAGGGAACTACGGTTATGTTCTAATCCAGGGTTAATGGATTGGGGTTTATGTATGCTTCAGCATGTATATATATGTGTTGTAACACTAAAAGGAATATAATGAAAAATCAAGCTGGTCATCCCGATTTGGGATCCAGGGGAAAATATCTGTGTTTATCTGTTTTATTTTTTATGCTCTCGCTATTGTTTATTTTTTGTTATAAGATTCGTATGTAGATAATTTCTGTTCAGGGTTAAAACCTACACAAAAACTGCTACAGGGTTCACTCCTTTTTAACTGGTTTACTGTTTATAAGCTGTGTTACCCATTGAATGTGAAATGTCGTCACTCCAATTAGGCATAGAGTTACTATCAGCTACCTTTGAAGAGGAAACACGCTTTTTTTACTTAGCACAATTAGATGAGACTCGGCACATCGCTGCATTAGCTGCTGAAGCTCATAAGAAACGTGTGAAAGCTTAGTATGATCGAAGTGTTACACCTCGTGTTTTTTCAGAAGGTGACCTAGTCTTAGTATATGATCAAGCTAACGATAAGCTAGGTGTTGGGAAATTTGAACCGATGTGGCATGGTCCCTACATTTTCAAGCGAGAGCTTGCCAAAGAGGTCTATGAATTGACTGATTATGACAGGGTCTCTTTAGATAAGCCCAGAAATTGTCTTTATCTGAAGAGATATTATGTTTGACTCTCATGTGAAGATCTCACTTGTATATTAATTATTTTTAGATAGTGTGCTTTAGATTAGATAAGTCTGCTTAGATTAAGTTTGCTTTTACTACTATCACTGCTTATATTAGTTACTCTTGATATTGCAGATGTCGACATCCCTTCAAACGTACATTGGTTTTTCTAATTGTGCCTATCGTAGTACATGGAATATCTCTTTTGCATCTTGGGTTATCTATTCACTCACTAATGAGTTAGTTTCTATGCATGGGGTAAGCCTTGGTCAAACAACGAACAATATTGTAGAATATAGCATAGTCATTAAGTTATTATTTGATGCCATTTCATTTGGTATTCGATGTTTGATCATTAAGTTAGATTCAGAACTGATTGTATTACATTTAAACAGGGTATACGCAATTAAAAATCCAATGTTATTGAGATTATTTTTGAAGGTTCGTCTCTTGGAACGACAGTTTGATTACATTGAATATCAACACATTTCAAGAAATTTAAACACATTGGCCAATGGATTAGCTAATCGTGTTCTAAATAGAAATTTGCAACATTAAAACAGTAAACCAAAACAACATCCAATATATGTTGAACAAGATACTCAGAGAAAGTAGTAATATCATAGATAGGTTTGTTTTCAAAAAATATTACATTGTCTATGATCATATGTTCAAATACCTTATGATCTAATAGATACTGATACAAAAAATAAAAATATGCCAATCCATAATGATCATCCACTATCTGTAATGACGATCATGGTAGTAGACTATGGCACGTTCCACCTTGCGTAGGAATCTCCTAAACTATCCTGGTACACTTGTAACATGTCTTTGAAACCGGAGAGGAATGTCATTTGTCCCTATCTCAGGAATATATATGGTTAAACTCTCGAGGTTGTGTTCCATATCAGTTAGGATCTCTGTCATGTGATCCTATGGTGGTGTTATAGGCTCTATTTTTTGCCTCTCAAAGCGACAGAGTGTAGTTGGTCATCATGGACCAACATCTGCATTTAAATATTGTTATTAGTATTGGACGATAAAAATAAAAAATAAAATTAGATTAAAAACATCAAAATGGTTCACTTACCTTATACATCCCACTATGCCCATAGAGGCAAGGACGTCTCAAGATCACCTTTGAAATCTATACCTACATAGGGGAAGTCTTAAATGGTGAAGACTTGATTCTTTAGCCACATAAATTTCACTGGAATGAACCAAACCACTAAACAGCCATCGCCACCATGGCAAAACATTAATGCAACCCAACGTACCATTCGAGGTTCTTGAGGTTCTCCATGATCTACTAGAGTACACTGAGGGGCGAGAAGTGGGATTCTCTCCAAAGAAAAAGAAATCAAAATGGTGCCATAACCAAAGTTTTTTAACTTTGGATTCTTTGCTCTAGTTAGTTGGCCTTTCATGTTGGCCAATACCCCTTCACACTAGTTGAATATGGTGCCTCTGAAACACACTACCACGGTCTGCATTTGAGATTTAGTGGCTACATGTGGAGCCGCACTCCCACATGACCCGGTTACTGTGAATGAAATCACTTTAAGATCTAACTGCAAGATAGTTTTTATGTCTATGCGACTACCCTTTGGATCTGCCTCATCACTGCAAAACTGTTGTTTGTAGCTAGCAATGGGTAGGCCACCCTGTCTAGCCCCAAAAAAGGATTTTTTTTCTCCCTTTCAGGAAAATCCAGTGAGGAAATAGATATCCTCGAGCTCAATTTCGAGTTGATGGTCACCAATGATAAAGCACTAATCTTGAACATCACATGTGTTCACTAACCATGTCATTAGATCCACCTGTGCATTCATACCTTGAATCACCCAGAACTTATATAAACCATAATTTTTTAACACACACATTGTTCCGGGATCATTCATGGCTTCATTGTTTATAGCATCATGCTCACATTCTCTCCACTCTAGCATGGTGAAATAGCTTGCAAATAAACATATTTGAAAATTAGAAACCATTGGAGTGAAAAAATTTAATCATTTCTAAGAGAATTTGTAAATTTTAAAAATGCTTACGGTGCATCCGCAGTTTTTGTGCAGAGACAGTGCAGACATCCACATGGGCTCTAAACATAAATTCCTCTCAAAAAATTAAATTAAAACAAAAAATAGAATTGAAACTGATAGAAATGAAGAGAAAGATGATATGGATTACCTGGTCCTGACGAATCACAGAATGAACGGATGGTTCTCCCGATATTAGCTCCATAACTTTTTTGCCAAAAGCTCTCAATTTACTGCTCTAAAGATAAAAGGTGAAAATGATTTTGTTAAACTCCTTTTATAGTCTTTGAATGAATAAAATATTATATTTTATTTATTTTTCACTTTAAAATGTTATTTTTCAATATTTTTACTTCTTTGGAACAAGTATTTTTAATCTTTTGAGTTTTCGTGCAGAATACAGGTTTTTGGGTGAAAGAATTATTTTGACGCTGAGTATACCTTTATCACTTTTTTAGGCTCTTGAAAATTATGAAAAATTAAAACCCTAGAGTTCTCTTTTAAGCCATTTTCAGACTCTCTAAACATGAAAATGTCACCGAGCACTTGAATATTCGAACTCGTTAAAGGAAATGAACAGTCATCCCTTCAGTATAAGTTTACCCCTTTTCCGGAATGAAATGGTATATTTATGAAAAAGGTATACATTGACTAATCATGGTCAATTGAGTTATCTCCTACATTATTTTATCCTTTTTTAGGCCTGAGAGACTAAATTTACGAAAAATTACAACCACGGAGTTTACTCATGTTTTTCTTCTGACTCCCTAAAACTGAAAAACATCGAGTTTCTCCTATATAGGACTCGTTAAAATTTAACATTAAAGGACCTGTCGATTATAAACAAGAACTAAGTGTCATTATTTGTTCAAGAGACAGTTCAAATAAACCATTCATTGCAAACATTTGTCTCCATTCGCATTGACAATCCCTGAGTCAATCCTTGCAAATATTTCTTCAAAACTTGATCTAATGGTTTCATGCCATGGGGTTTCCTTCAACGGGTCACTTTATATCGACGACAGCTCATCATCTAGAAATTTGATATAGAATCCTATCAGTACCTTAGTATCTACATGCCCTAATGGCAAGTTTCTCGCCTTCGATGACAGGTTACATCATTGACCTTCGATCGAATGATTACGTGAAGTGTTCAACTAAAAATCATTCATTCACACTTCGTGGATTGTACTGAGTACTTTGAGAACCATTTTCGTTATTGGTGGTTTCTCTCACACTTTTTTACAGGTCACATCATTGACTGGTAATCAAGTGGTTTCTACCATGTTCGACTTCGACACAATCAATCACATGGATAGAATCGTACTAGTTCGGGAAGCAGAAATCAGGACCTTGGATCTAGTTTCCACCATCTAAGCTATAAGGAGTTTTATCATTCATGATACAATAGACTACTTATGACAGATGGCTACACCCATACTTTTTCTACTTTTGATGTAATATTAAAATCATATATGTACCAGAACATTTATTTAGTTTTGAGCTAAGTATGGGAATGCCTACCTCAGGGATGATACACACACACACATATATTCTTGCATTGAATGTTTTTACAGGTTTTTGACTGGTGTGTCCACAATCTAATCCTCAGAATGATAAAGCACTTCACTCTTCAAAACAACCTTAGACTTCGCACTTTAGGGGGAAATATGTTACACATTATTTTATCACCGTGACATTTGACTATCCATATAGTTCATCACTACCTATATTATGATCCATTAGAATTAAAAAACCCTAATTTTCCTAAACCAAGTCTTGGAATTGGAGAAAATCTCATTAAAACCCTTAAAAGTCTAACTTCACATTTTTCCTAGCTCTTTCTTGTGGATCCGCAGATATTTGTTCTATAGCCTATTCCAGCTCCCACACATTCTTCTTATAAAACTTGCAGACCCTCGTAAACAAACAAATAAAGGAAAAAGTAAGTTCTAGAAGCCCATCTAGTCGAATATTATCCCAACTGGAAGCTTCTAGATGCGCAATTAGTTCGAGATTTATCCCTCCACTCATGGAGCTCTATCCCTCCATTCATGGAACTTATCCCTTGGCCTATGGAGCTCAAATATCTTCATGAGAGGAATCTATTCCCCTCTTCATGGAACTGAAACTACCTCCATTTCCCTATAAATTTATCTCATGTTTCAGTCTCAAGGGTACCTTGTATATGGTAATTGCTGAATAAATTCTCAAGAGAACATACTCTCTACACTAGTTGTTGTTGGCATGATAATGATCACACCCTTATTTCCATAACTCCATGTTGGTCCAAAGAGAGGAAAGCTTGTCAGACTGAAGGAGGAACGATTTTTCAGGACCCCGGGAGGAACTTGTACAACATCAAGGCATCAGGTTGTAAAGCTACTCTTTTCATTCAAGATAATACATATGGATCTCCTTTTCTCATTGAGTTGTTCTTATGCTTATTTCAATAATTAAATACTTATACTCCTTGATCACTAAGTTAGATTAGGTGTTCTTAATTATTATATATTGCAGGTGATTTTAATTCTTTTATCTATCTTTGATTGCAGGTTCTACTTACTGAAGAAGCCTCTTTGGAGCGATTGGATAAAATACTGCACCGAACGTTGGATCTCAAGGTAGGGGCATGTCCTCTTTCTTTGTTTATAACAATTCTAAATTGCAAATAATCTAGAGAAAATTATTTACAAATGGATGTTTGTTTCTAGATATTAGTAGAATACTAGGGAGATCGCTCTTGTCCGCAAGAGGGATTAATCTGCATAACACTATTTTACACACTTTTATATTGTTATATATTTCCTAACTAGTATAATATTAATAGTGTTAATTTTCTTCGTGCTAGAAGTATTTGTTGTAGATAATTTCATTTCAAAACATTTTCAACATTTGACATTGTATTCACCTGATATCATCATAAGAAATTATGTAAAGAGAACATTATAAATAATAATGTGGTGGAATATTCATAGGTGTATCATGATATCTATGTCATAGGTTTGTCATGATATCTTTGTCATAGGACTCATCATATCTCCTTCATATTTTTTCATAATCTTTTCTCATATCACAGATAAGAAGGCTCAAAGAGGCGGATGTCAGACCCAAGAACTGACGCCCATTAGGTTGTTGTTACACCACAAGAATAAGCCCTATTAGGGAGTTGTTTTTTTTTTTGGAAAATATTCACATTATATTAACATGGAAATATACATGAGGTACATGAAAAAATCTTGGGGGGTCTTCTCCCATCACCCATCGAGGTTCTCTGCCCTTGGAGAGATAAATCAAAGAAAATTTCCACAATTTTCAAATCAAGTCTTGTGAAATGCATTATCAAAATAATGTTTAAGCTAAATATTACAAAATTCAAAGCCCTTGTTCTATGGTGGGACTAAGCCATGGATAGATAGACCTTGAAGAGAAGACAAAAAATAAAAAATATCATTGTGTTATTACACCACAAAACAAAAATGTGGTGCATCCTTGAGCCACTCAATCCTTCTTCTATCCCCATGGATCCATAACCTTTTTCCTTACAGAGGTTGTCTTCTCACTCCTTATACAAGAGGTGAAGGGGTAAACAAGGAACATGGTTAACTTAGAGCTCTTTGAATTGACTAGGAGGGGTTATCCACATCCCTCCTCCCCACAACGGTGCTTTAAAAGAGACCAACATGACCACCATTTTTACTCCAGGTCTGGGTCCCATGCCTATCCCTAACCATTTCTCTCTTCTCCTTGTTGTACCTACTCCTTCCTTTGGCGAGTAGTGGAAAATATTTGGTCTTGTTGCCTTATTTAAGATACTCTGAGGGCTACTCGGCTGGGGTGGCTCATACTTTTTCAACCATCCATCTCATTTCTTAAAAGTGATTCCAGCTCCTTCTACTCACAAAAATAGGGATTCTTCCCGATTTCAAGTAACAGTTATGGGTAAGGCCCCCCTATCCTGCCATTAAGCAAGAAGGAATAATCTTGTCTTACTGTTAGAGCTCCAGAGTGGTAAATGTCCCAACAAAGTTCCACGATAAGGATTCACAAATCCATATTTAAAGGGGTGTCATAATACACTTACTGGTGAGACTAAAAAATCGCGTGAGAACACCTTTATGATTGGAGGGGGCCCTCCCTCGTCCTGGCCACTCATCGCAACTTAACCACCTCCCATGGACGAAATATTGTTTTATGTATCTGTCACTTTTAGATCTTCTAACACAACATCTTCTTCCATAACCGCGTCACATTACCATGGCCACTCATTGAGGCCCCTTCTCTCATCATTTCCTCTGTCTCTTTCAATTATCCTTCAACTCCCTCTCCGAGCTCCCTCATACTCCTTCAGTTTGGTGCCACTCTTGTGCTCCTTCTCTTAGTTACAACTTAAACTTACCTCATCTCCTCTAATCCTATGTTACTCAAAGAATTCCTTTCACCAATTATTTCATTCCTCAATCATCCCTTGGGTGGTATTTTATAGTGTTTCACGCTTCTTGCTCCTTCATCATGATTGCTTGTGACCTTGACTCCACCATTATGGTTTTTTAATCCAAATCAATCTGAGTCTACAAAAACATGATTTAAAATCTTGCTTCAGATCAAATTGATACGATGGTTCACATGTGCTACCTGTCTTTCCCCAACCAGTATCAAGTTATTTTATAATTTTACCTCAGTATTAATCTCATTAGTGTTCACTTCCTTAGAATTCAATGGTTTAACTTGACAACTGGCATGTTGTCTTCCGCAAAAAAAAATTGATTCAACAATCCAACCAACCACTTTATTTTGCTTCAACTAAGATTATGATGAAAGGAATTAATATTTTGGTGCAACTCCCATCATGTAGTCTTGACCTTCACGTGATTTTTTTAGCCTTCTCATGTTAAATTACGTCGTCACTAGTGCGCCTAGTCCAAAATATTTTGACTCTCGCCCTTAATTTTGTTAAATATTTTTCATTCAAATGCTTAATTATCTTCTTGGCCTTTAGTGATTCTTTTTGTACTTGTTTCTTACATATATCAATGCTCATTTCATATCCTCTTATCATAATCTTTTGTTGTGAAATTATATGAATATATTCCCATATAGAAAAAACTTCTTGAATAATGTCTATCGGCCCTCAATTTTGGTCAATTTTTCTTATCATAAATACACATATTTAGCATCATATTCCACCTTATATCATCCATATATGCATAATTTTAGCCTTATTATGCATATTCAGGTAATTGAGTTAATTTTTTCAATTTTTAGAGTTTTTTGTAAAAATTGGGTTTTAAGAGTATATTTGGACTACAATGAAAATTCCCATAATAGATGGGCATATATTTGGAAATATTTGGAAACACAGATGGAAAAATACCTACTGGTTCGGTCAAACTGAGCTAAAATAGGCCCAATCAACGCTGGTCAAAGTTGACCTGTTTTTCAGAAATCCCTAAGAAAAAGGGCAGAATTAGTTTTTTTGGGGATTTTCCTGATTTTGTGAAACTAAATGGATGAGTTCGACCTAGATGGATGGGATTAGGATGGATATGAGTGTTAGATATATTATTTTATTTTATTTTTTTGTGTATTTAAACCAAGCTTATGGACCATTCAAGCATGTAAAATTTGTATAATTTTGTATTGAGACTTTTGAAGGCTTGGAGAAAATTTGAAGAACCAGTTCCATTTTCTATTTGCTATTTATTATGTGGATGATTGATTAAGCTTGTTGTAGCTGAGAATTTTTTCAATGTGAAAATCAAGGGTGGAGGGCCCCCACACCAAGCTAAGTACACTTTTTGGTTAAATTAGCATAATTTTCATGAACTATTTTTGCTTCATATTTATTCAATCATTTAGATGTGTGAAGATTTATTATGGTTGTTGGATGATTGTTAGTTTAATTCTAATTTTCATATGAAGGGACAAAAAATAATTTAAGTTAAATTCTTCTTCTATATAATCATGAACAACAACTAAAATTCATCCTCTTTTCCTTGCTTGAGTTATTTCCTGAATTTCCAGTTTTAATGCAATTGTAACAATGATGGAATATAATTGTAAAGAAGGAGAAACTGGACCTCCTAAGTTAGGAGCCTCTTCTCCTACTTTTTATACATCATAAACTAATGTTAATAAATTATTTGGTTTCTCCTCATGAAGGTAGTACTGTGGGGAAGGACAATCAGGATCTCCTAAGTTAGGAGCCTCTTCCCTCACTTATTACATATTGAATCAGAAATTTCTTAATTAGATTTTATATTTGTAATATGAATTTCCATAGATATTATAATTTAGAATATATTTGTAATATGAATTTCTTTCAACTACTACACTTTGTCTTTTAAAATTGACTACATCTGAAATCCATATATTTTGGACATGCTTCCAAGTCTACAAATCTAGATTGATAAGTAAAATATGTGTGTTAGTTTACATAGTAATTTGACCCAACATTTTTGGTGTCATTTCCGGGGAAGGATAATTCAATATAGTCAATTATGAAGATTTTTAAAAAAAAAAAATACAAAAACTTTTCATTATGGTTATTCATGCTTAGACATAGAAATTAGAAAGGTAGATCCCCAAAACAAAACCCCCAACAAAAATTTTAAAAAAAAAACTACAAAATCCATTTACAAAACAAGATCTACAAAAGATGATGTTAAAGAATTCATTTAGAGGAGGGTATGACACCACAAACATCTTCTTAAATCATTGTCCACAATTTTGAATGGTCACTAGGGATGAATCTTCATTTCAAAAGAGAGAAGAGGAACAAAGCATCCATGAATAGGATCCACAAGAAGATAAATTAGAACTTTCTTCTAGCTATGTTTGTAAGGATGTGAATGCGTCATGGATCATATGCAATGAATATCAAGCATTATATTTAGAAATTGAATCATTTCTAGCATATATATATCACAAGATCCCTTGTGCATTCAATATTTTGAACAAGTGCCACAAAAAGAAATTTGTGATATGAAAATTAAGGAAAGCCAAGCAAATAAAGATCATTTCAAAACTTGGTTCCAACTAGTCATTAGGCCACAACACCACTCCATTTTTTAACAATATTTAGCATCAAATATTTATGATCAATTGATTTTTCATGTCCAAGCATTGATATATTTTTCAAACTTGGATGTGAGTTTACTTATGATCTTGTTACGCAAATGGATGCATTAGAAATTCTCTTATACTTGAGAGAATGACTTATTTTTCTACAATAGAGTAGGATAAAATAACATAATTAGATAGTAGAACTCATCAAGGAGAAGAATGCATTGATTGAGCTCTCAGAAACCCTAGAACCTGTAACAATGGAGGATGGCTAGGGACTGCATGAAGGCATGGGGGCTCACTCTCATCAATGGACACATAACTAGGAGGCGGAGTATTTGATGATGGCGTGGAATCCATTGCAGAATCACCCCTATACGAGGCATGTGGGTAGCATGTGGTTAGATGGGTGGTTGTCGCGATCGCTCACCTCATGGAGAGGGAGGAATGTTAAGAGAAAATGGGAGACAAACGCGAAAGGGTTTGTTTAACCCTGCCTTTTTAGGGTTTTCACCTTCCCTTAATATCATTTTATGTAGTTTTACTTCCTTTAACGTGCTAGAAAATGGAGTTTAACCTCTTCCCCTGGAGGTCTCACACATTTATGGTTAATGTCCTTAAGGGATCGGGTATGCGGCTATTGTTGAAAGAAGGAGGCGAGCACCATGTTCAACGGCTCGGAAAGTGTGGAGGTGGATCTCGAGCCTAGAGACATGTTGACCATGTGGGGGATGGATGTAATCGATCAGAATATACTAGAATTAATAGGCCATGCTAGGATGCGCTCTTACATTCTAGGCGGCTCGGGGAAGGCTTGGGAGCCAGAGGTATAGCCTGTAAGAATTTAAGAGGCTCCCAACGGCATGGTGAGGAGGGATCAACAAAATTCAGCTGCTCCAGTGGAAAATCAGGCTAGATATGTAAGGTTAGAAGACCCTTCCCTAGAAAATAGAGTTATTTTTTAGAAAAATGACCTTCGCCAGTCATATATTCAGATGGGGGACATAGAAGATATCATTTTTAGTTGATCTTAGAAACCCCCTTAGGCAGAATCTTGATATTCACCAATTAGGGCAAGGAAGCCTTAGCTCGGCAGCGCTTGGAGAAGGAGGATCATATGGTTTGGGGTCACTCAAACCCACGCCTTCCCTAAGCAATGGGGGGAAAAGACTTCAGAATTATCTTTGGGGGACGAGTCAGGGTAGCATAGTAGATGCAATTGCAGAAGGTTGAGCAGTGAATCTCTCAGGCCATCTTTTGGAAGATCAACCGATCTTAGGAGGAATTGTTAAGGAATTAAGTCGAGAAAAATGAGTTCATCTGGAATTCTTGGTCGAGAATTATGGTCAATGGGGAGGATCCCCTTCTAGAAATTTCCCTCTTCTCATTGCTAGGACAGAGGGTCCTAATATCAAGGAGGAGCTTCAGTCGAAATTTCGGACTCCTGAGGCTAGCTCTCAATCCCAAAGGGAACTATGTCCATCGGAAAACGTGGGGAACTCAGATATCTCACGAATTATAAGGAATAAATCAAAAGGATTTCGTAGGAAAGACAAAATCCCCAACCTGATTTTGGGCATTGAGATCTCAATGGACGATGCAATGGAGATGTAATATTCCAAATATGAAATAGCAGCAATACAAGTCATAATAATGTGAAACACAAAAAATTTGATCATGACATGAGAGGGATCAATATGCAGCCATCATTTTATTAAGATATCAGCAGAAATATACAAAAAAATATCTTGAGGGACAAGACACTCAAGCAATAAGAACAAGCCTCCAATGATCAAAACAATCAACACATGAGTTGTTGCAACTGTATAGAATGTCGGAGAGCAGTGACAGCACTGTCTATATCAGTGTAGTTTTTGTTGTAAAGATACATAAATGAAATATGGCTGATAGAAACAAAATAAATGCCTATAAAAGAATATGTGGGCTCTAATACATGATTTCTATCCAACCCGGAAAATATTGCTAGAAATACCAAGAAATATACAATGTGAAAAATAACCCTGGGGTTAATATGCCACTGCAAACTAGATCTGATATGGAATGCGGCTATGAAATATCTGAAATGGTGATTTCCTCCTCCAATGGTATTTCTAAATAGAAGGTTGATCCCTCTACTCAGAAATAGACCCTCCTGATGAGCTCAATAAACCCTCCCAGCAATTGCCTCAAAAAATAACGCAGTTCAAAATTGTGATTGTGCTGTGAGGGATGGTAGATGGTTGGCTAATGCCAAATATGTGAAATTATGCCAAGTATCCCTCCTTTTTGATCCTCCAATGAATAGGCTACCTCTCCACTGAAAAACAAGCCCATAAATAGCTCTATGTGACCCTCCTTTGCTACACCCTGCAACACAACCCAACTCTAAACAGAAATTGTGTTGTAGCTGAAGGAGGTAGCTTGGCCAAAATTCCAGAATGATTAAATTCATCTCAAATAACCTCTCCTTCCCTAAGGATTAGGTATGGATTCCCAATCAGGAACACCCTTGTGCTAAACAAAACCACAACCTTTCTAAACAGCAAGAGGAAGCAAAAATCTAAACAAAAAATATCAAATAATATTCCAACAACATCCATAAAAATGGTTGCCATCCCCTCCATATATAGCATGTGAGCCTTCTCACATTGGTTCCCATCCATACTTGCCACCAAGCTCATGCAAGTTGTCCTCCACTAAAACTGTGTTGTCTCATCATAAAGGCCACTCCACCATGACAGCGTTGTTGACTTGGTCAAAGTTGACTGAATCAACATGATCCAATCCATGTTCACACCCAAAGGTGCTTAATCCAACTGCTTATTCTTCCTCCTTTCACATCAGGAGTGTTGTTGTTTCTCCTAAAGATATTTCTGGGCCTCCCCACCCACTTATTCACCTACTTAGTGACAAAACAAACTATAATATTCCATTTAGCTGAAGGCTGAATTTTTGGAATATTACAGTCCTCCCCTCCAAAATGTTGCTTGTCCTAAAGCAACTGTAAAGGTGGAGAAAAATTCCTCCCTTATCTTCTTGTGGCCTCCTCATCAATAGCTTCCACCACAGCTCAACATAATCTGCAATAAATCTACCCTCCAATGGTTCCTCCCAAGTATGCAAACCCAAATGGTTCACATCATGAAAAAGTGGAAGGTTTAAGTGCAAACCTCCTTGATGTCCAATGGCCTCCTCAAGGTAGGAGCGATGGAAAACATGGGGAATCTCATTCCCATTGATATACTCCCATACCCATGCTATCATCCAAATGAAATGAGCCATCCTAGGTAGCTCATCAAAGAAATCCTCAACCCCCGGTTTATGTAATGTATTGGGGTTGCATGGAGAGATTAAATTTTTCCATCCAAGTTGTTTCTCTCTCCATTTATGGAAAGTATGGGGTTTTTGCTGATCTTGGGCTGAAATTTCATGCCCTCCAAGAAAGCCCCAAGTTATCCCACCAAACAAATCAGCCATAAAGTGCCTCCTCCAAGAACTCAAGTTCTCCGAATGGCTCCTCCCACATGAAGAAAAGAGATGTAGTATGGAAATCATGGTTTTCCCATTGTCTCTCCTAAAACATGCAACATGTAAAGTAGGGAGAATCATACTCCCAATGGGCACACCCAACTCTTGTGCCACTCTCCCAACAAAATTTCAAATAAGCATAAAAAAATTATCAATATATGGAAGCAAAAACCAATGAAAACAAGTTTCCATATGACAACCGAGAGGTGGATCATAGTTCCACATATCGAACCAGCGCAATGCATCCCTTGTCTGCCTCAAAAAAAAAAAATAACAAGTGTCTTTCCAACCACTTGTTTGCTGCCACAATCATCCTACAAGATAGGATCATGAAAGTAAAATGTGGTGCCAATGGTGCACACCAAGAATCATGTGGCCTCCCCCACAAACCACTGATAGAATGGCCAGCATCATTATTGCAAATGGCCTCAATTACATGAAAATACAATATACAAGAAGAAAAGATCCTCCTTGGTACAATATGCTTCTCATATAAAGTAAATAAGTACAAATCATAATGCAAAAATGTACCTCCTCTACTATCTACTTTGGTCATTGAGCTGAAATGGCTCAACTGAAATTTCTCCCTCACTCTCCATGAGTAGGGAAGTGGCTATGACAACCTCTCCATCACCATCAGGGCTATGCATCTCTCCATATGTTGATATATATCATGTTGGATGCCCTCCCAAGTGAACTCTTCCATCAAAGAATGAAATGCATCAAAGTGCATGGAAAGAAAGTCCACATGTGCTGCATGTAGTAGCTTCCTCTTGAGCTCAGAAACTCTAGTCAAGAAGACTCTGCCATAAGAATAGATGACCTCATCAACCACCATGTATCTATCATCTCCCTCCGGGTCATCAAGAATCATGAAAGCACCAAGATCCTTGGATTACTCTGTTACACAACATTTTTTCACTATCCCTGCAATCCCCATCTCGCCCATTGGAGGGTCATTTTTGTGACCAATATGTAGTGTCATGCCTGTAAAAAACCATCACTGCATTCCTTTGCATGAGAGTAACATTCCTCTTGTTGACAATTCCCTGAGAAGAACTATAAAAACCCTTGTTTTTGCATTGGCGTGAGTAGCCAGTTACACTCCCGCGCCGATCTGGAAAATTAACACTGAGCCCACACTAGTTGGCGTTCTATCCCAGTTAAGCGCCCGCACCAAGCTATTTATGGAATGTTTTTTAAAAATAGAGGCGGAGGTTCTATTCCAACCACCTCGAGGATGAGTCATTGGGAGAGGTTGAACTGAAACAACCACGGAATCCCTCCTTTAGTTAGTATTTTCCACCTCCCTTGGAACTCTCCTAAAGGATAGGACTCCCTCCCACCTTTATAGGGATCCCAACCTCCACCTTTTCCTCTATAAAAGAAGCTATCTCTTATAGTAAAAAATAGTTGAATGGATGAATAGCTGAACTTGGAGAGCTGATAGTTGAATGACTGGAGAATATAGATAGAAGGAATCACGTTGAGGAGAGCTTGAATCCATGTCCTCATTCCATCTAAATCCCTCGACAGGTACTGAGACACGCTTCGAATGAACCCCACTGGAGGAGACTGCGACGTCAAAGCATTCGTTGTACCTCTTCCTTCTACTTATATATACATGACTACTGTTTGGTTCCACTATTGTGTTATGATGTTTATGTAATGCAATAGCTTTAGCCCTCTTTGACTGGTTAATATTTGTGAGTGAAACTATGATGTCGTATGTTGTTCTCATTTTTGTTACATGTGCAGGTATCCGGGCGTAACAGCAAACGGATTGTGATTTGCCAAGACAGGAGCGAGAGGCCACTACTCTTTTTTCAACAATGACAGCATTGGATTCCAGGTAGGTCGATCTACCATGTCTTTCATTCATTCATTAACTAGGAAGCAACACTTTAGCATGTTCCTTTGTTTCTAGACCCACCCTAGGGCTAGAGAGATCGTCTCTGTCCGCAGAGAAGATTTACCTATGTAACAAATTGGCGACTCCACTATGGAACAGTGTGAGTTTTTCTTTCCTTTTCATTGGGTCAATTTCAATTATCGATTTCATTTTCTGTCTTTTTCTGGTTTATTTACTTAATTTCCATCCTCTGTTCAGCTCCATTGGGTCAAGGTTGGCCTCTGCTCGTTAAGTTTTGGTTTTTCCTCTTTTTCCATAGGTATATATCTTGCCATGGTTTTTGTCTGAAGATTCACACTTATTGGTGCAGGTTGCTCTCTTTTCACTCACGCCAACCTCTGTATGGTGCGGATTACAGCCTTACAGTTGTGCCAACCCCTGTAGGTTTTGGATTTACCTCCTTAATGAGTATTTTGGTCATTTTTTCTTGCTTCTGGGTTATTTTTGATGTGATTGAAACCTTTGGGGACTATGTTGACTACTGTAGACTTGTTTCCTTCAGTCGTTTGTCCATTTTCCTGTCGGTGTTATTTGAGACCTTAGGGTTTCTAAGTGTTCTGGTACACTGAGCCTTCTGCTTGAAACAAGTCTCTTTGATTGTTTTCAGCCTCGTTTTGAAATAATTGTGTTAAGTTTTTATTGATCCTATTGAATATTTTGTTGTTTGAATGGTATTTTCTTTTTATCAATTGATCTATCTTCTTCTTGCTCTGAGCACTAATTACGTTGCTTGTTTGGGTCATTTTTGGAAACTCTTTTTCCATTGAAAGTTTGCTACATTAGCTTGAATGTTTTTGCATTTGTTTTGTCTTAATTGAATCATTTAATTTTGAGTCTCTACATTCACAAAACTCAATCTAGTGTTTGTTTTGTTTTCTATTGAATTAGCACAATGTGTGCTTTATTTCATTGAAAATTCAAAAAAAAAATTGCATTCTTTCGTTGCATTGAAATTGAAAAGTTCCTTTTTTAACTAGCATTTGTCAATCTAGGAAGGAGTTTCATTTTCAATTGATTGCGTTAGAGGCATTATAATTTTCTTCACCTTTTTTTGTTTGTTGTTGTTTGAAATATTTCTATCCTTCTTATAACTAGCATTCATCGAATTGAAATGATGTTCATTTGCATATAGTTTGCATTTAGGAAGTTGAGCTCCAAATTTGTTAGGGCCTGTAAATTGAAACCTAATTCAAGATTAACTTTAAAATTTACTCAATGAACCTAAGGCAACATTGAAACCTAACACAATATTTCTAGTGGTCTAGGCTAGAGACGTGTTCCGATGTCTTAAAACCTAGTAGTTTTCGCTCACCTGTTGGCTTCAAACAATGCTAGTACAGACTTGTGTTCCCTGTACCGTCGCATATATAAAGGGAGACCCCTCTAGGTTGCAATCCTTTTATCCATAGGAAGTTGAGTCTGCCACATTGTAACCATGATACACCGAACACAGTATTCGGGGAGACTACCTACATGTACTTCAAGTCTTTGGTCATTTCTGTTTCATTTAATCACCAAGGTGTATACGGCAGTTCACGGAAACCTGGTACACCCTCTTGCTTAGAATTCCTAAAAAGTCATTTAGATCTTTTAGTGACTCTTTAAACAAGAGAAGAGATCATTGAGCACTTGTCCTTTCATCCTTGTTTCAAATTGAAAGTGATTAGAGTCATATTGTTCCTGTTTCTCAACTCTTAAAACATGAAATAGTGAATTTTGGTTTCAATGTTATAAAATTAATCACCTTCGATCACACACCCATTAAACGTTTCATGCTTGGCCTGATTGATTTCTTTGGTTATTGTTTTGGCACCTTAGATTGGTTATCTATTTTCCTTCATGTTCTGATATACAGTCAAAGTGGAGAAACATCCAGTTTTGTCGTCCTCACTACCTCCTAGTGGTGGTTCTTTTCTGGACGTTTCTTTTGAAACCCCTCAATCCACTAGGTCTGTCAAGTTCTCGTAGCCTATTCTTCTGTATGTCCAACCCCTTGCTACTTGATCTTCACTTGACGAGCCAGTTGAATTCAATTGGCCTCCTTCAAGTGCTTGGTCTACATTTGGGAAAGAAGGAGAATTTCCTCCTCTTACGTCAGGATTGCCCTTTGTTGCTACTGCGGTACCTCCTATTCCCCGTAGTATTTTCGAAGATCTTACGTTGGACTCAAATATGGATTCCTCCAGTCCTGTTGGCAGTGAAGGAATGCCTACTTCCACAAAAGAATATTAACTCTTTCCTGAATATATCTCTCGTGCCACCACCCAATATTCACAACTGTCGGTCTCACTTCTGCTTGGATATAGATCCTTGAGTCAAATCATATCTGGTGTTGCCTCCATTATGCAATCCAATACAGTAACTCCTCCTCTGATTTTGGTCCTACCTTCATTGGGGCTATCACCTTTGACTCCTGGCTCATTGGTTACTATCACATTTATTCCAGTTCAACCAACGATTTGTGTGGCTTCTCGTTCAGTTTCCACTCCCCCTGTGATTCCTGGTGGTCTTAATTTTGAAGAATATATGTTGGTTTTTTAGCACCAGAGTTCTCAGGGTTCTCCGCAGTCTCAAGCTCCTGCTAATCCTCGATTCGATCATTATGATGTTGTTGGTAATCCCTTATATATCTATCTGCACCATTATGATGTGTATGGTAATCCAATCTATTTTCCTCCTATTGATCCTTATCAGGCTGTTTATGATCCTTATCATACTATTACTCTTCTGGGACCTACTCTTCCTGTGGAACCCTTTAGCTTCCAAGGACAACCTTCATCGAGATAACCTTTAGCTCAGCAGGGCCCTACTTCTGGTCCACAGGGACAACCACACGATCCACAAGGTAAACCTTTACAAGGTCAACCTTTGGTCCAACATGGACAACCCTCTGGTCTTTCGGGTCAACCTTTGAATCAACCAGGATCATCTTTTGGTCCTAGGGGGAAAAATTATCCATCACAGGGACAACTTGTTGCACCTCAATCACATTCGCATGTTCAGTATGGCCCAAATATTGTGCAACCAAGATAACCCTTTGGTCCTTCTCTGGGTCAACCTAGTTATCAAGGAAAACTTGGTCTGTCACAACCAACCTTTCCCAGAAGGACAACCTTTTGGTCCCCAACAACAGTTTCAACAGTCATTTCAACTAGCTCAGCAGCCGTTTCAACCTGCCCACCAGCAGATTCCTTCAGTTCCATAGCCATTTCTACCTATTTACCCTGATCAACCTGCTCCACAAGGTCAACCTGATCAATTTCAGGGCGCTTAATACCCTCAAGGTTCATATCAACCGATATATAGCGCATCTCATATTCCTTACCCTCAAAATCCACCTTTGTATCATCAACCTCAAATCCATGCTTATATTCCACAGCAGAATCCTTATACTGCTCAGCACAGACCTCTGTGGTCTACTTCGACTCCATATCCTAGTCCTAAATCCTAGTATCAACCGAATTATCCTACTTCTAATCCTTATGATCCAAATCTTTCGGGACAAAATGCATGGGGATAGAATCTCGTTCGGACTGGGTGGAATGTACATACAGGTCCTTATCAAAGACCTTCGATGACTTTTAATACTCAATTACCATTTCTTGCTACGTTGGAATTACCTGATGTGTCCAAATTGACAAATGATCCCATTCTTCATAATCTATATTGGCCTCCAGTTCCGACCAATATTCCTAGTGATTGTCTTAAATTTGATGGTAAACCTGGTGAATACCTCCAAACACATGTTATGACTTACCACTTGTGGTTTTCCTCTAACTCTTGGGTTGACGATTCTATTCGGCTTCGTCTTTTCCAGTGTACTCTTACTAGTGTCGCTGTAAAGTGGTACATTGAGTTGTCTCGTGGAGTTTTTCAGGATTTCAATTCCTTAGCTATGGCATTCCTTACACATTTCTAGTTGTCAATCCACTATGAGACTGGGACACACCTCCTCACTTCATTGAAACAGGACCGAGCTACTCATATCTCGGATCATATTCATGAGTGGAGGTGGTGTCGTCACATGATCAAATTTGAATTTCCTGATCAGCTTCTACCTCATTGTATCACTACCTCCTTTGTCAATCAGATCGCCAAAGACATAGCTATGGGGGCATGTGTAACCGAGGAACAAGCCATTGCTTACGCCCAGTACCTCAATCTTGTGTACTCTCAATCCAGCGCTTTATATTATATCTTGCCTGATGCTCCTCGACCTGGAACTTCTAAACCTCTAGTGACTCCATCCATTGATGGTATTATTGGTTTTACATCTCAGATTCCTCAGAAGTCTCCATCTAATTCTGGGAAGCAGAAGTCTACTTCTTCTGATAATGTTGCTTCTCAACCAAATATGAATTATGGCAAACCTGCAGAAGTGAATTTCATTCAGGCCAATCCTATGGATAATGCTTCTAAAGGTAAGAAGAAGGGTAAAGGTAAGGCCAAAGCCCATTCCCTGAAACAGGATTCGTCGAAACCTCATTCTACTGATAGTTCTCAACACAAACTGAAGTATCCTTGTTTGATTTGTGACGAAGAGAATTTCACCAAAGACTGTCCTCGATAGTCTGAAGTGAGCCGATTACTCAAAGGCACTCAAGGCGCTCTGGCTGTTCTTAAAGAACCTTTTCCTACTCATCAAAATCAGATGGTAGAGAAACCACAATCCTCTACCCCATTTGTTTCTTAGGTTTTTATGATGAACGGTTCTGCACCTGTTTCTATTACTACTCGATCGAAATATTATTCTAGTTCATGTCAAGAAACCAGGAAGGAGATCATTGATGGTCCTCCTCCTCCACCTATTTCTGGCCCTCTTGGGATTGAACAGCCTAATACTGAATCTGTTGTGTGACCACCTTCCAAAGGTGTGCTCCGTGCCACTTAGCATTACAATCCTAACGCCCGTGCCGCTTAGCATTATAGTATTGTTGAAGATTTGGCTCAGGCACCATCCATAATGTCTACGTTAGAAGTACTTCAGAGTTGTCTGTCACAACGGAAAGCATTGTTATCCGCGATAGGTGGGGTTGATCCTGTCAATACTAGCTTGCTTGCTTTTGATTTAGAGAATTTTTTCCTGCGACTCCCACACCAAATTGCGCTCATTATTCAAGTTGGTATAAATGGTTTGAACATTCACCGGGCAGTCGTGGATGAGAATGCATCTACCTGTGTTATGTCATCTACTTGTTGGAAAGCCATTGGTTCTCTAGCTCTTACCTCGTCACCCAATGCCCTTGAAGCATTTGATGGAAGAGAGTCTAAACCTCTTAGTGTTCTCGCTAGTTTACCAATAACATTAGAGGGGAAGACATTCAATGTCGAAGTTGAATTCATTGATGCTAAGCTCAATTATAATCTTCTACTCAGTCGCAGTTGGACCCACGTAATTCTATGTGTTCCGTCCACTCTATTTCGTGTTTTGAAATTCCCGCACGAAGGAAAGATTGTTATTGTCGATCAATTGTCTTTTTTCACTTCTACTTCTGAGAACAACATGTCGTATGTGGATCATATTCCCACTCCCTATGAGAGCGTAGGGCCAGGCCTTTTCAAGGATCCTACCCTCATGGGTATTTTTCCTCTTCCACCACCAAATACTATTCAAGTCAACATGATTTCTCACATTGATGACCCATGGGTTATCCCTTCCCCTCAACAGATTGATTCTTTCGGAGATTCGATGTTCGATTGAAATTGATTATTCTCATCGCCACAGTGGACACTCTGTCCCCTGATTCTGCTCTTTCGAGCATGTCTCTTAACGTTTATTCTCAATCCCCTTGGCTTGGTAATTTTGATTCACCCGATCCTTTGAAGGAAGTATTTCCCTCTGATGAGGCCATCATGGAAACCATGTCTCTCGAAGATCCCCCATGGGATGATAATCATCATTGTTCCTCGTTTCTCCCAATTCTCAGGGCCATGCCTACTTTTCTTGAGTGTTTTTCTTCTCAGGTTCCCTCTCCTCCACTTCAAACGCGTGTTCAAATTCATGAAGCTTTTTTGAAAGGTAACTTGAGTAAATTTACACAGAAGATGCCTATTGGCATTTCCGTTAAACCGAGAATTGTCCAAAACATACATATAGGGGTCACTTGTACTTCATCACACTTGTTCTTCCGATGAAGTACAAGTCTATACTAGCCTTTTTCACAAATTCCATGATGTCTTTGCGTGGTCCTATGAGGAAATTCCTGGCATTGATCCTAGCATCGTGGTGCATACCATTCCTACTTACCCTAGTTCGAAACCTGTTCACCAGCGCCTTCGTCTAGTTAATCCTCGGAAATTTTCTGCCATTAAAGCTGAAGTGGAAAAGCTTCTCAAAGATAGTTATATTTATCCAATTCCCTTGACATAGTGGGTCTATAATATTGTTCCTATAGATAAGAAATAGGGCACTATTTCTGTTTGTGTCTACTATCGTGATATCAATCGAGCTTGTCCTAAGGATAATTATCCTACTCCCTTCATCGATCAGATCATTGATGACTGAGCCGGGAGTGAGATTTTTCCCTTATGGATGGTTTTTTTGGTTATAATCAAATCAACATTCTCCCGACTGATCAACACAAGACTTCCTTCATCTGTCCTTGGGGTACCTTCACATATAATAAGCTTCCTTTTGGTTTAAATAATGTTGGGGCCACATTTCAACACACCATGTCCTACGCCTTTCATGACATTCGTCACATCATGCAGCCTTATCTAGATGACCTTCCGGCGCATTCTACAAAGCGTAGGGATCACCCTAACCATCTTCGTCATATTTTTCTTCTTTGTAGACACTATAACATTTAGCTTAATCCACATAAGTTTGTCTTATGCGTTGATTCCGGTAGAATATTAGGGTTTATCGTATCTCAAGATGGAATTTTCCTTGATCCTCTCAAAGTTGAGGCTATTATTAATATCCCCTCTCCTTCCTCATTGCACCAGTTGCAGATTTTACAAGGGAAAGCTAATTTTTTACGTCGTTTTATACCTAACTACGCCGAAGTAGCTAAAGGATATACACGATTGTTGAAGCAGGGTGTTCCTTTTCATTGGGATGAAATTGCTCAAAAATATTTTGATATGTTGAAGACATTTATTTTCAATGCTCCTCTTCTCCACCTCCAAATTATCATCATGATTTTTCCCTTTATTTGGCTACCGCTTTCAGCACAATTGCAATGGGTTTGGTACAAGATGATGATGACGGTCATGAGCATGTTATCTATTACTTGTCTCGTAATCTTCTCGACCCAGAAACATGTTATGATCATGCCGAGAAATTAGCATTAGCTATTGTTAAAGCCATTCAACGCTTTCATCATTATATCCTTTTACGCACAGTGACGGTGATTTCTGATTGCAACCCCATGACCTACATATTGTCTCGACAATTGCTAGGGGGGGAATACTCAAAGTTGATTGTTATCCTCCAAGCGTTTGATTTGGAATTTACTACTGCCAAGTCTAAGAAATCATTAGTTTTCGTTGATTTTCTTTGTTCTCTCCCTTCCGACTCCGCTCCTTTTCGTTTTGAGGAATCCATTCCAGACGATTCACTTTTCTTGATTATCACCCTTGACAAAGGATGCTCTTCGATGCATCCACCATCAGTCGCAACCTTATGGTATAGTCGGGGATACCCTCTATCGTGTTGGGGTAGATTCCATTCTCCATCGGTGTTTAACCCTCAAGGAAGCTGAGAAATTTCTCAATGACTGTCACAGTGGCACCTATGGTGGTCACATGTCTTGTTATGCTACTGCTCAAAAAATCCTTCATGCTTTTTATTTTTGGCCCTCTATTTTCAAAGACTGCAATGTCGCAGTTTGTAAATGCCATGATTTCCAGATTTACCAGTGCAAGATGCGTGCACCACCTGTTCCTCTTCATTTTGTCATTACTGTTGGTCCCTTTACGAAGTGGGGCATTGATTTTATGATGTGTAACCCTCACTCGACCGAGGGGCATGCTTATATTATCATAGTTGTGGACTAATTCACCAAATGGGCTAAAGCCATGCTTACACTTGCCACCAACGGTAAGACAACTGCTCAATTCATATTCAATCACATTATTGCTAGGTTTGGTGTCCCGCAAGCCATCGTTACTAATCATGGTTCCCATTTTCAACATTATATTGTGGTGGAGTTAACTTCTAAGTTAGGTTTGCGTCACGAAAGCTCAATGTCGTATTACCCTCAAGCCAATGGCCAGGTTGAAGCTGTGAAAAAATTTCTTGTCACCATGCTTCAACGTACAATTGGGATCCACAAATCCAATTGGAATCTCATGTTGTTTTCATCTCTTTGGGTGTACCGAACATTAGTTAAAAACGCAACAGGGTTCACTCCTTTCCAGTTGGTTTATGGCTAGGAAGCTACCCTCCCGATTGAATGTGAAATACCTTCGCTCAAGTTGGTTGTTGAATTACTACCTAATACTACGCCAGAAGAAGAGTGTCTCCTTTATTTAGAAAGGTTGGATGAAACTCGCCGCTTTTCTGCTTTGGTTATCGAAGCACGGAAAAAGTGGGTCAAGGCTCATTTTGACCAATCAATTTCCCCTCGTTCTTTCATTGAAGGAGATCTCATCCTCCTGTATGACCAAGTTCATGATAAGCTGGGGGTAGGTAAATTTCAACCTATGTGGCATGGGCCCTACATCATTAAACGTGTATTGCAGAATGGGGCCTATGAGCTTATTGATTACGAAGGTCATCCTCTTGAACAGCCCAGAAATGGGTTGTATCTCAAAAAATATTATCCATGAGTCATCCATGTGTAATAGGTGTACATAGGTGTCATTTTCATTTTCCGTACATATTTTGGTTTGATGTGCTTTGTGATCGTTTTCCTACTTATTAGGTCTTGCTTATGGTGCATATGTCTATTACCCCTTATGTCAGTTTCGCGGATGGTGCTTCCCACAGTACCAGGAATTTGTCTTCGGCAACCTAGGCAATTTATGATCCTATTGATGAGTTGATAGATCTGCAAGGTATTTTTCTAGGACGAGCTACAAACAATGTCACTGAATATAGCGTTGTTATTGAGCTATTAACCAAAGCAATCAACCTCAGCGTACGCGCACTACTTATAAATCTAGACTCGTAGCTTGTCATTCTACAACTCAATAGTCATTATTCAGTTAAAAATCCGCACATTCTGAGATTGTATTTACGTATTTGTTTGCTAGAAATAAATTTTGATTTTATTACATATTAACATATTCCTAGACGAATGAATACATTAACTGATGCAGTGGCTAACATTGTATTAGATAGACATTTGCGTAATTGGTAAAATCATCATCACATGTAAAATATTCACGTAGGAAAATAGATGTATATATATATCGCATGTTTGCAGCTGTATTCATCATAACTTTAAAAAATATATGTGTGTTTCTGTTACATCCTCATACATCACGTCTTCAAAATATGCAGATGAAAATAAAACCTAGGTATCTAATCATCATGGTGCTCGTGTTAACTTGTCACTGCCCATACGAGCTACCTCAGCAAGCGGTGAATTCGGCTGGGCACCCCTACAATATGTCTTTGGTAGGCGCGTGGAACATCATCAAAAAGTGCATAGTCTGGAACTCCTCGGGTGATTCCCTCTAGATTACACACTATCTCATCTTCCTCGCTGCCCTCACCTTAAGGGTCAAAATCGTGAGGGATTTACCTATAGGTCTCTATGGGCCAACATTTTCACATAAATGGATTTAATGTCAGAACACGCATAAATATAAAAATAAATAAAATCATAATACTCATGAAAATTTTAAAATGAGTCTCACCCAAATCTTCATCCGAATCCTCTCCCTCTGGGAGTGGGAGGTCTGGATCATCAGTGAAATATGTACCAGAGTAGGGCTATTCCTCCATGACAATTAGTTGTAGACAGAGCCAATCAAATAATTCCAATCTCCAGGACATCTGTTGACCACCCCCTACCCTTAGCATCTGAGCTGCCCATCGGGCCATCTGTGGTTCTCTTGCTGGTGGTGTTGGCACTATGACCTCCTGCCACTAAAATATTGGTAGTCTTTCCAAGAAGAATGATACCAGAATGGATCCATAACCAAATTTCTTCAATTTGGTTTTCTTGCATTTTTTTAGCTGGTGTTTCATGTTTATTTCCACAGCGTCTGCCCATTTGTAGATGGTAGGTGCCAAGAAATCTACAGCAAGAGAAACTGTGTCTTTGTTTCTCCGTGCAGTGCTTGTGATCCCGCAGCTCATGTGATGGTATGTAGCACTACTTTTAGTGTCAAGTCTGGGATAGTCTGGATATCAACTTTCTTGCTGCCCAATCCTTACCGTGCTCCTGGACATACCCTTTCTATTACCATGGTCATGTTTTCCATGCAGGGTCGAGTGCCAGTTAGGATTGGTGCTACTCCCCTCTGTGATAATCCTGTTATGAAATAGACGTCAGAGACTTAAATATCAAGTTCTTGATCCCGAAGGATGAACTTTTCTTGATTTTTTTCCCATATGCTGATCAAATATTGCAATAACTCTAGTTGAGCTCAGAGACATAGCGTTAGGAAGAAATTTTTTAGTCCACATTTTTTGAGAGCTTCCATGACTCTTTCATTTTCCATGGCAAGCTCATCTTCTTCACTATGTTCACGTTCTTTCCATTCTATGACCATTTTGTTGCTTTATCCCTACAAATATTGTTACATGGACATTTTTAGCCTAGAAAGAACATCAGAATTTGTGAAAATTCGGTATATCACTTGGGAATTTTGACATAAAAATGGCTTTCACCATTGGCGCTACTGTTTCTCAAAAATTCGCGCCAATGGGCGCGCCCTAGTGTATAAAATAGGGTAGTTGGCGCGACTCCGTGCCCGAAACCCGCTCCAACTGTCGTGCCCTAATTTTCACATTTTCTCCCCCAAAATTCAAAACTAGAAATTGCAGGTAGAAAAGAATGACTCAAAATGAAGGGAAAGGTGTCGGCTCTTACCTGCAACTGATGGAATCAAGATTGGACTGTTGGATCTTCCGCTATTGTTGCCGCAAAATCACAGTTCTAAATGGGTAACTATTGCTCCACAAGAGGTAAAAAGTGAAAAGTAATTATTTTTACCATTTTTGGCATTTTATAACTTTTTCACAACCCTAATTAGGTTTTAAGATATATTTTTCGATTATTTTATTATATTAATTTCGAGAAATGGATTTTACACGTATCTCTTGTGGAGCAACAGGTTTTGATGCAACATTGATGAAGTAACGAGTTATATTTTATACTTTTTCGAACTCGGTGAAAACATGAAAAAATCACTACTATAGTCATGTTTCAGCTCTTTTCTGACTCTCTAAAATTGAAAATATTTCCAAGATTCTTATCGTTTTGAACTCGTTAAATGGTTGCGAAATGATATCTACCCAGTATACGTTTACCCCTTTTTCGGGCTGGGATGGATTATTTATGAAAAGGAATACCTTAGCCTCTCGCGACTAAGAGGTTCTTTCAAATATTGTTTTCTACATTTTCGGATATGAGAGACTATTTACGAAAAGGGCCATATTGGATTTTTCTTTTCTACCTTCTTTTCAAACTCTCTAAACATGAAAAGATGCAGATTTCTCCCTTTGTCAATCTTGTTAAACACTGATGACATTCGATTTCGTCGCCATGACGTTACTCGATTTCCTCCTTCCTAGGGCTCGTAAAATGTACTAAGATGGATTTTTCTGAAGGAAAAACTTATAGCCCAAGCATATGCTATCCCCTTCAAGCTTGTTTTAAAAATAATTGGGATACTAGCCAAAAATGGTGGGGGGAAAATGGAACCAAGTTTTAGTTATGTTGGCAGTATGTCGCTCTTGAACATGGCACTTTTCTGCATTCGTGTCAGGTTGGGGAAATCTCATTTCATCATTTTTGCCTCCATGGGTTTGGGTAATCTATTTTGACCTCTCATCTTCTCTTTGCCATGTCTTCATGACTTTAGATCCTTTGATGTCAAATACTGCCAAATCTAGTGTCATGCTGCTGATATGTCCAAGAGAAGTTCGCCTTTGCAGTTTTCAACCACCCTTTGATTCTCTGTTGGTCCTGATTCACTATTATCATTTTCCTCTATCTCACATCGATGATGTGGGAAACATTATGGCCCACCTTTCATCAGATCACTTCCTGTCGACATCGACTCATTGTCTAGAAATTTGATTTAGAGACTCTATTCTATTACCTTGGAGCCTGCATGCCTTAATGGCAGGTTTTTTTGCATTTGACTCAAGGTCCACATCGTTGGCCTTCGATCGAGTGATTCTATAGATGTTCGATGCCAAATAATTTTTCACGTCTTGTAGATTGTACCAGTTTTACCTTGAGATCCATTCTCATTAATGGTGGTTTCTCTCATGCCTACTAACAGCTTTCATCATTGGCTGGTAATCAAGTGATTTTTTGGCATGTTCGACTTCAGCTCATATATTTGCATGTCTGAAATTGTAATGGTTCGGGTCGAGATGGAGCGCAAGACCCTGGATTTTGTCTGATAAAGTCTAGGCTATGGATTTTGGTGGATTATTATAACTTATTGCATGACTCTTTTGATTGGATGGATGCAACCATACCTAAGTCTATTTGTTGATCCTTACTACTGGATGGCTGCGTCCATACCTCGGATCTCATTTTTTATATACACTCTATAGGGATGGTTGCACCCATGCCACATGTTCATGTATCAGATATATAAATTGTATTTTTAATTGCAGGTTTTCTGACAGCGGTGTTTGGTTCGGACGTGCTCTCATAAAGCATTTCGCCCCTCCCTCTCCCTCGAACCTCATGCTATAGGGGGCATCTGTTACACAGCATTTTTTCATTGTCCCTGCAATCCCCATATCACCCACTGGAGGGTCATTTTTGTGACCAATAAGCAGTATCATGCCTAGAAAAAACCATCACTGCATTCCTTTGCATGAGAGTAACATTCCTCTTGTTGACAATTCCCTTAGCAGAACTGTAAAAACCCTTATTTTTGCATTGGTACGAGTAGCCAGTTACACTCCCGCACTGAGCTGGAAAATTAAAACTGAACCAATGCTAGTTGGTGCTCTATCCCAGTTAAGTGCCCGCACCAAGCTATTTATGGAATGTTTTTTAAAAATAGAGGTGGAGGTTCTATTCCAACCACCTCGAGGATGAGTCATTGGGATTATTTTCCACCTCCCTTGGAACTCTCCTAAAGGATAGGACTCCCTCCCACCTTTGTAAGGATCCCAAACTCCTCCTTTTCCTCTATAAAATAAGTTATCTCTCTTAGTACAAACTAGTTGAATGGTTGAATAGCTGAACTTGGGGAGCTGATAGTTGAATGACTAGAGAAGATAGATAGAAGGAATCACGTTGAGGAGAGCTTGAATCCATGTCCTCATTCCATATGAATCCCTCGACAGGTACTGAGACATGCTTCAACTGAACCCTGCTGGAGGAGACCGCGATGTCAAAGCATCAGTTGTACCTCTTCCTTCTACTTATATATACATGACTATTGTTTGGTTCCACTATTGTGTTATGATGTTTATGTAATGCGATAGCTTTAGCCCTCTTTGACTGGTTAATAGTTGTGAGTGAAACTACGATTTCATATGTTTTTCTCGTTTTTGTTACATGTGCAGGTATCCAGGTGTAACAATGAACGGATTGTGATTTTCCAAGACAGGAGCGAGAGGCTACTACTCTTTTTGCAACGACGGCAGCATTGGATTCCAGGTAGGTCGATCTACCATGTCTTTCGTTCATTCATTAACTAGGAAGCAACAATTTAGCGTGTTCTTTTGTTTCTAGACCCACCCTAGGGCTAGAGGGATCGTCTCTGTCTACAGAGAGGATTTACCTACGTAACATACTCTACCAAGAGTTGAAACCTCCAATATGGATCAATCCTCCTAAGATACAACGCTGAAGATCTAAAATGTGAAGCTCCCTACATGCTATTGTCTTCTCCTTTGACATCCCTCATGCAAAATTCATCCTCAAAAATGCTTCCATGCCCATCATACAGCTACTCATGCTCAAATAGAAGTGGTGACCTTTGGAAGTTTGCCTCCCATGAGAAGCTACCATCCAAAAAGAACCTCCTAATATTGGCCAATGTAAGCATGAGTGGCTTCCATCTACTCCAATGTATGGAGGATTCCTTCCTCAAAGGAAGTACCCTTTGTTTCTCCAAATCCATGGAGTAGCTCTCTTGCACCATGAAGGTGCCATCCTCCATCCCTGCAGCAACTTCTATCAGCGCAGTATATGTAGTAAGAGTCGGTAATGCTAAAAATGGGAGAATGTCTCCCTCCTCCTTGAGTCTACCCCAGACTCTCTGCGCTGTACTAGATCCCTCCAAAGTATCCACCTCTCCAAGATATAAGAGTGGTGAACCAAACGGTAATATGTCTCCCACCAACTCTAGATCTGATGGCCTCCCAGGTGGAATGCCCCATGTAGTGAGACATCAAAATCTGAAGTGGACTATATATATGAGTGGAATGATTTGTCCCTCCTTTCACTACACAATACAGTCTCCTTCTTTGGTGCAGAAACCTCCTGAAATAGATAAGGTTGAATTCTCATCATCCCTTGATGTTGATCCTTCCTTTATTCACCTTCCATCTCACAAGATTCACAATCCACAATAACTGATACATGTTGCTCCGGAATTGTGTTTTGGTTCCCACATGTTAAATCATTTGGAACTCCTTGCAAAGACACAAGGGCTCCTCTAATGGAAGCAATGGCTCCCTTCCCATCTCCATGTGGTGATGGATCTCCTCCTAATGGTACAACATTTTTAGCTCTTCTTTTTTCTTCCCCTTCATCAATATTTGAGAATGCCTCATCATCAATGAGAGACCTTAGATCTTGGTCTTCCCTTGAAGGAGGAACCTCCATGTCTTCATCTATAGAAGAGGGCTCTTTAAAAAGTGGGGATCTTGCCCTTGGCAAGGCATCATGCATTTTTTTATCCCCTTCAACAGAAATATGGAGTAGAGTTGGAAAAATATATATCTCCAACTCATGCAAAGGTTTTGAGTTTTTGGGTTCAACAAATGATGTTTTACAATGTTTAATATCAAATATTCTCACTAATTTCTTAGTGAACCTAGCATAAGTGTTTAAATTTTCATGATTAAATGAAGCAGAAGTACAAAACCACCAATCATGGGCCATACTTTTGAGTGCATCTTTGCTACTCTAATGGCCTCCTTTTATGAAACTGGGTGTAGCTGAAAATAGGAATCTAGCTCCTTCACCCAAGCCTTGGTTGTGCACTTTGTTGATCCATAAAAGTTAGAAAGAAAGATTCTACCTCTCTTGCTTCTATTATGGTTGCTGGATATTCTGTCTTCCTTGAGTTTTCAAACCCCTTGGAAGTCCAAGTGATTTTTGAATCTCCATGATTGAGACTCATACTCCTGAAGATAGTCACTCAAGGTCTCCTTCATTGGTGCATCTTCTTCCTCCATCCTTCTTGCTGTGAATGTGGGAAATAAATTGCGTTGTGGATCTACATGTGTGGCTGAATTTCCACACCCATCATGTGAATATCTAGGGCTTGATTCACTTTCAAACCCTCTTGGAGTTTTTATACACCTCTCCCCTTTCATCTCCTTGAGATCTTCCTTGATATTTTTCACAGTTTGGAAAAGAAGCTTGGAGATCCTCTCTTCCTTCATTTCTCCAAATAATGGAGTCATGCCTTTGTTTCTTCTATACAAATTCTCTTTTCTATGAGAATAATCTTCTCCTTCTAATGACATAATGTCTTGAATGCATAGGCTGAACCAAGGTTATGCTCTGATATCACTATAATATTCCAAATTGGAAATAGCAGCAATAAAAGTCATAATAATGTGAAACACGGAAAATTTGATCATGACATGAGAGGGATCAATATGCAGCCATAATTTTATTAAGTTATCAGAAGAAATATACAAAAAAAATATCTTGAGGGACAAGCCACTCAAGAAATAAGAACAAGCCTCCAATGATCAAAAAAATCAGCACATGAGTTGCTGCAACTGTATAGAATGCCAGGGAGAAGTGGAAACGTTGTCTATATCAGTGTAGTTGCTGCTATAAACATACATAAATTAAATATGGCTGATAGAAACAAAATAAATTTCCATAAAAGAATATGTGGGATCTAATACATGATTTCCAGCCAACCCAGAAAATATTGCTAGAAATACCACGAAATATATAATGTGACAAATAAACCTAAGTTAATATGCCACTGAAAATTGGATCTGATATGGAATGAGGCTATGATAGATATGAAATGGTGATGTCCTCCTCCAATGGTATTTCTAAATAGAAGGCTGATCCCTCTACTCGAAAATAAACCCTCCTGATGAGCTCAATAAACCTTCCCAGCAATTGTCTCCAAAAATAGCGCAATTTAGAATTGTGACTGCACTGTGAGGGATGGTAGATGGTTGGCCTGATTATAAAGATGTGAAATTATGCCTAGGATCCCTATTTGTTTATCCTCCAATGGATAGTCTACCTCTCCACTGAAAAACAAGCCCAGAAATAGCTCTATGTGATCCTCCTTTGCTGCACCCTGCAACACAACCTAGCTCTAAACAGAAACTGCGATGTAGCTGAAGGAGGTAGCTTGGCCAAAATGTCAGAATGAGGAAATGTAGCTCAAATAACCTCTCCTTCCCTGAGGATGAGGTAGGGATTCCCGATTAGGAAAACCCTTGTGCTAAACAGAACAACAACCCTGCTAAACAGCAAGAGGAAGAAAAAGTCTAAATAGACCAATATCAAATAATATTCCAAAAACATCCATAACAATCGCTACCATCCCCTCCATATATAGCATGTGAGCCTTCTAACATTGGGTCCCATCCATACTTGCCACCAAGCTCATGCAAATCGTCCTCCACTAAAACTGTGTTGTCTCATCATAAAGGCCACTCCTCCATGACAATGTTGTTGACTTGGTCAAAGTTGACTGAATCAACATGATCCACTCCCTATTCACACCCAAAGGTGCTTAATCCAACTACTTATTCTTCATCCTTTCACATTAGGAGTGTTATTATTTCACCTAAAGAGCTTTATGGGCCTCCCCGCCCACTTATTCACCTACCTAGTGACAAAACAAACTATAAGATTCCATTTAGTTGAAGGCTAAATTTTTGGAATATTATAGGAGACATTGGACTTGACGCTTGTGGGGAGAGCCAACAACAAAAAGCTTTCTGCTAGCTACATTAGTGAGTGGGAAAAAAATATTGGACGTAAGCGCTAGATCCACGCTTTGAGGTGATCAACCTGAAAAATGGATGGTTCATGGTCAAGTTCAGGTCCAAGGAATCGGTAAGTTGGGTCCTCAATCGAAATTGGGGTTTTGGTCATGCTCCCATTTTGTTCAAGCATTGGAACCCTCTCTTTGATGCACAGCGAGAGAAGGTGATGGATCTAACCATCTGGGTCAAATCACCTGGCCTACCCCACCCTTTGTGGATGGAGAATGTGTTCAGAGATATAGGGAATGATCTTGGGGTTTTCTTGGAGGTTGATATGTCCTTCAAACAGTTTGAGGAATTTGGAGTTGACAAAATCCTAGTGAGGCTAAAACCGAGAGAAGGTTTATACGAAGCTATACAACTTCATTATTATAATTGGTCCTTAATCCAAGCTTTGGACTATGAAAAACTGCCCTTCCAGTGCCATAGATGCCATGTGTATGGCCATATGTCAAAGGACTTCCCTCTCTCTATTCGTAGAAGAACAAAGAAAAAATTCAAGGGAAAACGCACATCTAAAGTGGATGTTAGGTTCACGATGGAGATTTCTTCCTTAGAGGTGGAGGGGAGGACATAGGGGAATCCCTCTTCATAGAAGCAAGAAGATGGATCTCAGTTGAAGTAGTAAGAGACAGAGAACTGCAATGCGCAAGAAATGGAGGTGGATCTAGGAAAGGTCCAGACTTAGGCCGCCACAGAGACTACTCCAGCCAAAGTGATCGAGGGTACCTCTTATGATCCCCCTCCTCTTATTATTACTGTTTCAGAGATTTTATCTATGGACTTGGTGCCTGGTCCCTCCAGGCCCTCACATAATGTTTTTACACAATTTGTTGAGCCCTGCATTAGTGCCTCCCTAGATAGCATTATTACTTCCATTCTTGAATTGAGCCTTAACCCCCCCTCGGATTTTCCTCTGGAATCCCTCCCCTCTAAACCTGAAAGTGAGCAAAGATCCTACAATATTAGGCCTAGAGACAAAAAGGATAACATTTTGGAGGTTTGGGGGGGTTTGGGGAATTCATGTGATCCTCCCCTTGGGCCTAAACAAAGGGGTGAAAAATGAAACCTATCAAAAGCCCAGCTGAGAGCCAGGTTGGATATTGAAAATGGTAAACAAAAAATTATGACAGGGGTTCTTAGAGCAATGAAATCCCCAGGTTTGGTTTCCAAATGATTATTTTGTCTTTAAATTGTCGAGGGTTGGATAGTAAACCCAAAAAACTAGCCTTTAAGGCTATGATAACCATAGCCCGGATATCATTATGCTTCAACAAAATTTGGGATCAGGTGAAGACATTCAAAAATCCATTGAGAAGGTTTCCCCTGGTTGGTCCCTCTATTGTCTAGAATATAAAGGGAGATCCAGAGGTCTAGCCATTGGCTTAAGGACTGGAAAAATGAAATTCATCAACACATGGGACCTTGACCTCATTCTGGCATTATAATTCTATTCCCCCGAGCTCTATCAAAATTTGTTACTTCTCAATATTTATGGTCCTTGTCAGGATCGGATGCCATTTTGGAATGAACTCTGGTAAAAATCATTTATGAACAACCCTAATCTTATTGTCAGAGGGGACCTTAAATTCTCTATTGGCCAGTCAGAATCATGGGGCCCAAAAGTTATGGCTGACCCCCTGTCAGATTTTTTTCTCATGCAAGATCAGCGAAGGTAAAATGTTGGATATAACCCCAATTACAATGAGGCCAAATTTGCGGAAATGGAGAACTCGGGAAGCCAAGGTTGCTAAGATACTAGACCATTTTTTTATTAAAGAAGATCTCCTGGAAATTGTCTCGTTGCTTCGACGATGGATCGAGGAAGGGGGGGATTCGTATCATCATCCCATCCTCCTCGAAATCAAAGGGTCGAATCAAAATCTGAGATCTCTGTTTAAGTTCAACCTAGGATGGATTACATAGGACTCCTTTAGCACTCTCTTCAAAGAGACCTGGTCTCATTTTTCTAACGAAGGTAAGAACAATGTAACTGAATCTTTCTTGGACAACCTTAAAATAATGAAGAAAGCTACCATTGGATGGGCTAAAAAAAAGAAAGCAGAAGAGGAAGCCAAATTATCATGGATTGGGAAGGAGTTGGAAAGGTTAGAAGGGCCAGAAGAGGATGGATATGAGACTGTGAAGAAAATGGAGGTCATTAGAGGTCTTGAAGTAGAAAGAAGAAAAATAATTTTAATCAGGGAGGAAGAATGGAGATAAAAAAGCAGAGCTATCTAGTTGTCCGCGGGGGACGAAAATTCAAATTTCTTTCACAACTATGCCAAGGGTCAAAAAATTTCAAACACAATTTCGGGAATGATGTCTGAGGATGACAGAATGGTGAAATCATTCAAGGACATGGATTTTTTGGGAAAGAACCACTTTAGGAATATTTACAAGGCCCCAAGGGAAATCACTATCGCAGAAGTAGTCAAAGTGGCTCAACTCTTCCCAGGATATATTGATGAAGAGGGTCACGATATGTTAACCAGTCCGGTCACCAAAGAAGAAGTGGAGGGAATCCTAAAGGCTATGCAGAAGGAAAAAATCATGGGGCCAGATGGTTGGACCGTATAATTCTACCAACATTTCTTCGAATCAATTGGGATGATCTGAATTGTTATCACATAATTGGATCTAATAGGCTTCTTGATCAGTCAACTTCATGTAACTATTTCAAACCTAGTCTTTTGACTGAGGCTTAGCCTCCTCAACTTGAGAGGGCTCTCTCAAGGATTAATGATTTGGATAAAAATATATATGGCTAACTCTATTTAGGCAATAAACAGATAAATGATAGATTTAGGTTGAAAATCACATTAGCATGAATACATTGGGCTTATGGAGTCAAAACAGCTCAGTAATTCAGTGAATCTACTTAACATGGAAGTTGAGGCATATCATAGTTTTAGTCATAAGGTACACACACATGAAACTGTAAAAACATAGGCAGATCACTTATATAGGATGCCTCATTCATAACCTATAATGACAATGATGACTGCAAACGTGGGTGTGTACATCAAATTTCATCATTACATGAATCAACATGCCACTATCCTACCCTTTCCCAATGGCTTCTGACATCTGCCAACTCAGTTGACAAGACAGTTACAAATTTGCACTTTTTTAGCGCCTGCAGTGTAATTTTTCATGTTTGTGCTACGAAACTATCAGCTCTTTCGTAGCGCAAAATGAATTTTTTCAATGGGTGACGCTACGAAGACACGATTTTTTGGCTAATTGAACATTTTTGACATGAAACTTTGGGAAATTACCTACAAATGGAAAATGATAAATATTTGACATGAAAGAACTTTAAAGAAGGCTTTATTTGAACCTTAGGATGAGCTTTAAACTATAAGAAATCTAAAACCTACCCTTGATCAAACCTAAATTGACTCCTAAAACCCAATTTTGATTCATGAAATTTTGTAACCTTGTCAAAATGTTATTTTGAAATTTTTTGGGTGATAACAGTGGCTCCACTTGGAATAGTGTGCCCCTATGGTACACTAAGAACCAGTAGTTCTAGTGCTACAGTCCATTTTCTTTCCAAAACAGAAAAACTTTGAAATTTCCAAGCTTTCTCCTCAATCTCTAATGGCCTTCACCTCAGGCTCAAGCTTGCTCATTTAGCTTGTCATTATTAGTAGAAAAACTAATAAAATGGAATATGTACAATGATATGAATGCTCAACAGATTTTTTAGGAAGACTAATGCTTTAAAAACCTGCCATTGACAGGTCCTCTAGCATATGATTTTCCATCCAACTCCTGCAGTATGTAAGTGTTGTTTCCATGAAAAGAAGCTATCTTGAAAGGACCTTTCCACAAGTTCTAAAACTAACCATGTTTACCTTTCTCTTCAATTATGGCCTCCCATTTCAGCACTTCATCCTGAATTTGAAAACTTTCGCCTTTGATCTTCTTATCAAATGTTAGGTCCCTATATTACTAGTATAGTCCCTTATTGTTGTTAGTGTAACCCCCTTATTTTTATTATTGTACCCTTGTAACCCCCATATTGTTATTATTGTGCCCTTAAATTATTATTGTTAGGTCGGCTAGGATTACATTGTGGCCCCACAAGGATTATATTGTGGCCCCATGGACTCATATAAATAGAAAGGAGGTTTTGTAATTTCAATCATCCAAGAATTGTTCATTCATGTAATGTATTGGAGGTTTCCCCCTCGAAGTGGCTTATTTCTAAGGAATTGATATCTCTTTTCTTCTCTTTTTGGAGCTAGTTTCACAACATTTGGTATCAGAGCTTTGAGATTCTAGGGTTTCGCTGCTCCAAACAGGTCATCGTGGCATTTTCGCGATAATATTTTTTTCTATGAAGACTTGAAATCTGAAATTTTTAGAGTGCGAAGCCAAAACCTTGAGGAACATCATCACAAAATTTCAGAGCTTGGTTCGCAATATTTTTGGAGATATGATCTATGCAAGTTAGGTCATTTTGCAGGCTCCTGAATTTAACCTAAATAGGTCATCGTGGTATTTTCGTAATAAATTTTTTTCTACGATTGTTTAGAAGCTGAAATTTTTAGAGTGTGAAGCCGCAATCCTGAGGAAAATTTTCACAAAATTTTAGATATTGGTGCTTTAGGGTAAACTGCTTGGGTGGTTGGTTTTCGTGGATCCCTCTCAGGGCTTTCCGGTGCCCGAGGCAGACAGTTAGATTAGCTATGTTGTTCACAAAGATGGCATAAGCATGTTCATATTAGCTTGAAATAACTTGAAGGAATACAATATAGAATTACCTCTTTGACAACTTTGGAGTCTCTTGGAGAACACTGTGCAGCAAAGTAAGAGTCCTTCTTCGCCGGCTCCAAATCTGAGACCTGCAATCAGTCAAAGCACCCGCGTAATTTCTAATATAACAAGTATT